>KZ807130.1:533577-546172 GCA_000696205.2 Oncopeltus fasciatus
CATAAATATTACTTCCACTGTATCAAAAATATTTTTAATCATTGAATCATTTTTCAAACAAACTAATTGTGGGACTAGTCCATAAAAAATTAGTTTGTTCAACTTCAGTCGAGTTCTGTTTCCTACATAAATCTATAATAATATATAATCTATAAAAAATGAAGCCATAATCCATAATGAACTATGGGACAAATTAAGATATTATGTGTGAATGAATTAAAATACCTACTTATTCAAGGCGACTACATATTTGTACCTTGAGTTTCCCTCTTTTGACAATAGTGTCAAAAACTAGTAATTTTATTTAATAAAAAATGTATATTAAATTATTTCTACTTAAATAAATATATATTAAAGAAATGAAATATTATGGAATATTAGTAATTATCAGAATAAAATGCTTAACCATGCCATCCTTTATAGTCTTCAATAGATTTACAACTTGACTTTTAAATATCTAGTTTTTAGTGAGTTGAGATTTCAGCAAGGACTCATAATTTTGTGCTGACTATCAACATTTGTGGCTCTTGTTTTAGTGTAGAAAACTTCATAAGGAGCAGAATAACAGGTCCCTGAAGAGAAAAAAAAGGTTTTCCCATTTCCTAGAGTTCGTAATGCATAACTTTTCATACACATTTTAAAAGAAAATTAGTTGTTGGAGAATGTGAATTAAAAACATGGGATTTTTTTTTGCCTAAGTAAGAGAAAAAAGAGAGAAAATAAGGAGCACATGATTGAACAAATATTTAAAAAAATATAGCTTTGTAATAAACTACTTCAAATTAATATCGACATTGTAATATAAAATCAATTTTCTTTAAAAAAATATTGCTTAATAATATATCCTTTACAATCAATTTGATACACCTGCTATATATTTGCTACATCATATGTGTATATAGTTGATGCTTTAATCATTACAATCAATGATTACTGTCATATTATTTAGATTTCTCTTTAATTTTAAATAACATTTTTTTTAAACGATAAGATTCAAATGATAATAGGTATAAAAAATGATTTGACAATCAGAAACATGATACACAGTGGAAAGCCACATTCATTTTATCAAGTAGGTATAAATTAATTTGACAACCTGTAATTAACTAATTAGTTAATTACACTGATACTAATAACTAATATGGTACCAATTTTTATCAATTAAAATATTTTTTATCAAGGAAAATATTGCTCACTACAAAATAGGACCTTGGTTGTTATAAGATTTACTTATGCTTTCTCTTTTTAACAATTTTTACAAGTAGTGGATAGTAAATAATAGAATCATTTTTTTCAATAAACATGAACAGTAGAAATTGAGATGACAACAGGTAATTTGTATTACTTATCAGCTATCTAAATACTTAAGGTATACATTATCTAATAATAAAACTTAATAAATAACTGTCAAATTAATAGATATGACAGTAATCCATTTATATTTCTCTTTAATGTTGAATAAACAAAAATTTTTTTTTAAACAATAGATTCAAATGACAATAACTATAATTAATTATTTCACAACCTGAAACATAATACAAAATGGGAAGTCACAATCATATTATCAAATAAGTATAAATTAATTTGATAACCTGTAATTAAATACTAATAACTAATATGGTACCAATTTTTATCAATTAATATTGTCACAGAAATTGTGATGACAGCAGGAAATTTATATTACTTATCAACTTTCTAATTATTTAAGGTATACTTTAACTAATAATAATACTTAATACATAACAGTCAAATTAATAGATATGACAGTAATCATTTGGCTGTAAAGATTTAATCTCATCAGGGGAATATCAAAAAAGTTTTTACAATACTTAAAACTTCACATAATAAAAGAATCTTTATAGATACATAACTATAGCTCACATGTTTATACAAAATCGCATAATCTTATACCAATATTTACAACAATGATTTTAATAAATATAGATTTGAATTTGGCCTATTGCCTTTAAAATATTTTAATATTAAGATGAAAATTTTAAACAAAAAATTGTATAGTAATTTAGTTTTTTTCTTGTTTTTTTTACATCTCATGTCAATATTATTTATAACAGAATTAAATTCAATATTATTTGACACACTTTAAGTCCCTTCAGGAATGAATTTAATATACAATAACTTTCAGAATTTTATGCACTTTGCAATAAAAATTTATTTGATATAATTTATATTTTTCACCAAAAATTATTTTAGAGAGAATGAATGATTGCAATATTTTAATCCAAATAACAAAGTTTAGCCCTCAATGACGACCACTCTTCCGATTTTGTTGGTATATTTACCAAGGATTTAAAAAAAAAAATTGTTTTTAACAGGTTTCTCATAAGGAAATTCATTGGTACCATAAAACCATGTTTAAAATCTATTTTTCATTTATCTTACTCAGTAAAAACTAAAAATAGACTCATTCAAAATTAAGCATATATTTGTCTCAAAGTGCTCTAGTGCATTCATGATTCAAGATACTAAATTGGCATTAAGATTTCTTTTTGCAAGCTATAATATGAGTTTATTAGCAGCTCAAATAAGCTGAGGAAGAGATTAGATAAATGACTAATTAGAAATTAATTATTTTGCTATTATTATATAAAAAGAAAAATTATAAAACATAATAGTTGTAAAATGTAATTATTTAATATTTATATTCTATAGCATTTTTATGAAAAATACATATTAAGAAAAATGTAACTTACACAGGATTGGTTTTGATTGACTATGCCAAATGTGAGTATGAAATCTATTATTGCATGACAGTTATTTACCGTGACTCCATTTTGAGATAAAACTATTAGAGCAATTTATTTACCAAAGGGCAGCTATAGCCTGGAAGATATGGAGAGTAGTGTAGAATATGAAAGATATATAGCTTGTGTTTTTCAGTATATCCATCCTGAAAGCAGTTAGTAAGTAATGTAACCAAATGTATTTTTATAGCAATGCAAAGGAAGTTAATTGCTAGAATCCTTTCAATTCTTTGTCAATTTCTTATTAGCTGTTACTATGGCTTTCTAATTAATATAGATATTCTCAAAACTATGGTGTTTATCATGAAATTATAAATACTAATAAGCATAATGAGTAGAGAATTAGTTGGGGGGGGGGAATAAAATTTAAAGAAATGCATATTTTATTATCATATAGTAAGCTATCTTCTCAGCTATCATGAAGGTGAGAGGGGACGTGTTGTCACCTGGATCAAATCTTCATGAGTTTAGATGAATTTAATATGCCAAAGGGGAAGAGCTTTTATAAAGAGGAAGTCAGTGTTAAGAGAAAAAGAGATTTCCTGAAAATAGCTCACCAAATGCTGAAATATCAACAACCAAAGTATTAATAAAAATAACATATCTTAGGAGTCATAGATTAAATCTGTAAAAACATTATAAACCTATTAGAGGTTAATATTAATAGAGTATTAAAATTTACTTATTTATAAATCTTCCATTACTGTAAATTTTCAAGCAGTAAATAATTTTATCTAAAAAAATTAAATGAATTATTCNACATAAATGAAAAATAAATTAACTAAAAACTATTATGATTTCTGAGAGAATGAAATTGCATAAAGAATTTTTTTTAATGAAAAATTACTTGTTTCAACATCTAACATTAGAATGAGATTTAGAAGAGATTCGTTACTGAAAGTTATAGTTGAAGATCAACTTCATTTATTGTAATTTCTTTTGAAGATGAACTCATAAACAGAGTTATTTGGCTGGCCTAGAAAATAATCATTGTAATTATGCATAAATTAGATTAGCAAAAGTTTGGAATTTTAGAGTCTGGCATTATCTAAAATAGGCATACTAGCCTTTCAGACTTTTGTAGTATGGTTATTGTATGGTAATTTTATTAACTCATTATACATTGTGTAAAAAAAATATACAGAGTTCACTAAAAAACCTCCATCTAAAGCTTTTGATCTATTGTTGATTTTTATGTGTTTTTGACTTGGCAGCAAATATCCATTTGTTATGAATTTTTAGTTTAAATAGTCTAACTGGGCTAAGTAATATTTTTCAGTCATAGCAGTTGCTGTTTGAGATTGTAACATTTTCAATGGAGTGGACTAAGAGGTACTGCCAGAGCATACGGCAGGAGGGAAAAATTTACACCAAAAAAGTTGTTCAGGTTAGAAACTTATGATATCTTTTGATTTTCAATGTTTAACTTTAAACCAAAGTAAACAAATATTATTTAATACATTTAAGTTTGGAGATTTTAATATGATATTATTTACAAAAACCCATAACATCTAGGGGACACTAAAGTATGACAAGTGATGTTCTTCCATATCGCACACCAGAAACAAAGAAGATTTTATGTAATGTAATGGAGTATGAATTCACATACTCACATTGTAATGGAATTTTGTTTGGAATGTAAACAAGAAAAACTTCTGTTGCGTAATTCCTTCATGTTACAAACTCTTGAAGAACCTTTTTCAAAAAATTTTAGTATATCTGTTAAAATATTTGGACATTGTTATCATTTTCTAATATGCAAAGTTCTAAATTTTTAAGAAACTTATATTTTTCTAGTCTTTGTGATAAGATTTTTTGCTAGTGCTATTATTGACATAACTTCAATTGGAATTTCCCCAAGCAGTGTTGCATAATATTGTAATATGGCCTTTCACATAGCACATTTCAATATTATTTATACAAATAAAATATAATCAAAAGCACAACTTTTGATTTTACCTTATTTACTGGTATAAATAACAATACTTAAAACTAATACACTCTTGAATAATGCAGACTTTTTCCATATATAATCCAATATAACAAACAATACCACTAAAGGTAGAAAAATATATTTTAAAACACAATCAACAGTAAAAATACAATAGGTCTCCAAAAAAAGGATGCATGCCAGCCAATAATCCATTTCAAAAGAATCACCTAAAAAGGTAGTGAGAGGTCAACCTGTGAGAATGCCCAAGGCTGATTGCTGGAAGAGCCAATGCATCTTTTCTCTGTTTTTGGTATTTGATAAGATAATAGTTATTAGTTCCATAGTCAAGTAATGATATTTCAATGAACTTTTTGAAGGTATTTAGTTATGAAAATTGCTGATCCCACAAACTTACAAAAACAATACATAAGTATATTCTTGAGCTTTTAAAAACTAAAATTAAAAAAAAAATACATATATATGAAAATATGAATTATACAGAAACACTTAATAAAAAGAACTTAATGCAAAAATACAGGCCATAAATATCTCCTTAAGAGAATAACAGAATATCATCACAAAATAGGTTTTTCAAAAATAACTTGTTATTGTATATAATAATATAAAGCATGTTCAAAAACAATTCAAAATTAATTTAATAATCACATATATAAAATATAATATGTACAATTNGATTTAAAGCTACCATACAAAGACACTTATTTTTTTAAATAACAATTAAAGAATACAAGATGTAAAGGATACACTTTAATCGCTCCAGTGGCAGTCCCAATAGCCATGAGTCTGAGATCAGGGTCCCATGCCAAGCAGGTCGGTTTGTTAGGAAAGCCATGTTGTACAGTCTGTGAGAAAAAAAAAATGTCAATAAACAACAAAAATAAAATAATAATGGTATATTAGACTATATTATGTGCTATCATGTAACTATTACAATACTAATAATAAAACTCAAGTTTAGATATACCCCTACCCTAAATAAACCATTTTGGTTAATTTATGAAAAATGATTTGAATAATCATTTTAAAATTGTATATTGAGTTCTTTAATAATTTGAGACTAATAATTACGATAAACCTTACTTCCAAAGACAGGTTTTGGCAACAATTAATCAATATTATTTAACTTCTTGACTGTATTTTATAATGATAACCAATGCATTTTGCGATATTTAAATAAAACATTAGGTTACAGGTAAGCCCTCATTCCAATAAATCTAAGTCTGAAACTGAGCAATACCATTGTTATGTTTGTAATTCAAATTTCACATGACAATTCTTTATTAGAAAATAAAAAAAATAAAAATAAAATAAATAAAAATTGTCTCCAAATACATTATACTTATTTTTTTAAAGAGATAGTNGGGGGGGGGAGTATTGTCTTCTCCAGTTATAAAATAAAATTTAGGAATTCAGGTAAGCTGCCATTCCTGTTCCTACTAAAAATTAGTTTTACATGAAACAAAATTATATTTCAGATTCTAGAAACAACAGATTAGAAAACTTCTAACTCTTTTGGATCAATTCACTTGTTGCATCTTGATTCACACATAGTATCTTTAGTATACACACAAGTAAAAAGGCATCAAATTTAACGTAAATTCTACGCAGCAGGTAGGATCAGGGAAATTGAAAAAAAAAAAAATAATGAGAATATCAATCTCCAAAGAATTCAATAGAAATAATCTTGACAAATAAAACCATTCTCCCCTAATTATTAAAAGTTACTTGAATACACTTATTTCAACATATTATTCAAAAAACTTTTATGATACTAATTTAAATACAGCAATTTCACATTGAAAATTATTATATGTAAGAAAATTATGTTGGTATGATCACTAATATTTTAAGTAGAGTAAAATAATCAGAAATGACAAACTGAGTTTTTAGTATAAAACTCAGGTTCACATTAGAAATTGGATAAAAAGTACTATTTCCCACTCTTTCCTTCTCATGGTTACATTAGATATGGATCTAATTCAAGAACACTACTACAAAATATGTAAATACTACAATTTAAGTAATTTAAAGGAATATACGATTTTAAATTATTAGGAGTTATAATAAACACAGTAAGACACTACTCAGGAACCAACAATTAGTTAATTATAATATAATTAACTAATTGTTGGTTCCTGAGTTCACTCACTTGTTTTCTGACAGATTAGTATAAACCTTAGCTGGTTCTTTCATATACATTCAGACTAATTTCTTTGGTTTTTTGGGATAGATAGATAGATAGTAAGATAGACATTGTACTGATTGCACTTCTTAATTTCCTTGACATAGTTTTAAAAAATCCTTGAAAAGTATATAAAAGCAAAGTAGAAAAAAAAAAAAAAAAAATTAAGGATTTAGAAATGACTATAGAACTAATTTTGAATATACAAATGCCCTGAATGAGTTAAGAGTCAGAGATTTCTGTCCAAAGGATATTTATTTATTAGTGGACACCCCTTCAAATATTGTTCATTTCTAATTATTGATTAATATTTTAACAAGAGAAACATAAAGAAAACTTAGCTTTAGAGAAACAACAATAATTTTTTAAAAAGAACCACAATATTTATTTACAACCAGAATAAGTGAAAAATTAAATAAGCTTCTATTCTTATATGTACATTTTCAAATTAAACTTTAATACACAGGAATATAAATTTTATACAAAATAAGTTATTGATAATAAAAATTTAAAAAAAAATGAGAGGCCAAAAAGTATGCATTAATTTAATCAGAAACAGACTCTTAACAAATTAATTACACACTGCCATTAACATAAAATAAGATTCGACAAACAAACAATAATCATAAAACTAATATATGAAATGTCAGCAATTAATATCATAAGTGACCTAAAGTCAATCAAGGTAAAGTTATGAAAACAAACAGGTCACAATGACTAAAAGATAGTAAACAAACTGTAAGAGTGCTAAGATACATTGCACAACTTCCTGTTATTAAAAAGTGACCATGAACATTTGAATAAAAATTTAAAAACATTCATAGTTATAAGAAATTAATGAGACATAAAAGCAATCACCATGATCATGTTTTACAAGTTCTCACTCATTATATATTTTTTACCTTGTCAAAAGAAAGAAAAGGGAGTCAATATAAATGGAATTAAGATAATGGGTTAGAAAACAGAATTCAATGTATTGGTAGGAATCGGTTTTCTCGAGAGACAAGGTGTCAGGTAATGATGACAACTGCAATTGACAAACTTACCTTTCTAAAGGCGAAAAGTTCCTTTTGTAACTTTAAGCGTTCTGCTGAGGGCTGCTGGCCTTTCCCACGAATAAACTTCAACATTCCTGAAATGAAGTTTCACTTGTTAGGTTACTCTCCAATGTAAACCGTCAAATCAAAGAAAGAACCTCCTTCAATATTTTGAGATATTAATAACTTAAAAATTGCATCCGTAAACTTCAATAAAATCAAGGCACAAACAACAGAACTTAATCAGTAAACCTCGATGTACTTCACATTCAAATACAAAAATTTAAAGGGAAACGCCTGTCTGCCTGCCTGCTTACGTCAACTACAGGTGCTCAGAGCATTAAGAAACAAAATATAGAAGAACTATTTGAACACTCATAAAAGGTCACAATAGGTTAACGAACACATACCTGAAATAAATAGAATACGGACAAAAACGAATACTATAATTCTAAAACAAAACAAAGTATTTTAAGTACAACACGTCCACAAGGCATCGGACGCCTCCAGGCCAACAACTGATGATTGGTTTACAATTCGACAGTGCTGCCAGCTCTAAATCCAAACATTCCTTAAAATTTAAATCAAATAATTCAAATGAACTACAAACGAATTAAATTAAAAAAAAATATTAAATAAAATATCTCATTTGATCGTATAAATTATATTAATTATTGTCAAGTTCATTTACAACTTTTGAAATTGTAAAAAACTAGGACCAGAAGTTCGATGACACCTCAAAAGATTCGTCAACGCCCCCTCTTCCATTCATCCCCATTATTTGGTCTGATGCATTGAGAATCGACCGCTCTGTGCTTTATTCAGTTATATATTTATACATGACATCGCGAATAATTTTACTTTTATTCAAAAATTTAACAACCAATCTATTTAAATTAATGCACGTCAAATTGTAATCTAAGCAGAAAAGTTGGAAGTTCTATCTTAAGCTAAGCTGATTTTTTAAGTATGTTGCCTTAAATAATGGCCATTAGAATTAATCAAGTGTGTACACTACACCCAAAAAGTAAAACCTCAAAAAGAAAAAAAAAAAAAAAAAAAGCGGTGGATGTGTTTATATTCACATAAATGATTCACCCCAGATCAGTATTTATCAACCTAGACGAGCCATGGAGGATTCATGTGCTTCTAAATACTGTCAGACATATATAAATAAACATATAATGCTGACAAAAGACATATATTTTTATTATGTTTTTTCAAAGTACTTGAAAAGTTATGAAAGGACCAGCATACAGGCATTTAGATACATTTTAAATTATAGGAATTACATTTTTGTTAAAGATTATAAACAACATAGCGTTTTTGTAAAATATGGCACCTTCAAGGTTTATAATTTTTCAGGCGATATATGAATTGGAATTAAGGAAATATAATGCTTCATTCCTATGTATTTTTTTCTATTCCTCCATTTAAAAGTAATTTTGAATGTGTGCTACATAAAAAGGAATAAGTTGAAAAAAAAATTTATCTTACTGGGAGATTTTTCAAATGAAAAAAGTAATTTTACAATTTAAATAATGTTATTAATTGTGGTATGTAATCCCACGTTAAATTTTCTACAAGAAATGCGAAGGGAGCCAAAAAAAATATAACTAACTCAGCAGTTTTTTTTTCTGACTCCCTTCGTATTTCTTGTAGAAAATTTAACGGGGGATTAATATTTAAATAAGAAATATCGGGGGGGGAAAAACGAGAGTTTAACAAATAGCAGACAATGTTAGCTCCTTCCAGTATAAGACGATACATTCGTCTTACTTGGGGGTTTAGACTCGGAGTAAAGAGCGGGGAGTTGAGAGATTATCTAATCTGCCTCTGTGGTGTTGTGATCAGCATCGTCTCTGCCCAGAGAGTAGGAGATCCGGGTTCGATTCCTGGCTGAGATTGTTCGATTTTTTTTCTGCTCCCTTCACATTTCTTGTAGGCACTTTAACAATATTTATTTAAACTTAAAAATGTAATATAAAATAAATAGTTTATGATCAGTATTGATGAGAGAGAAAGGAAACAATAAAAACGATTTAACTAAAGAAAGTAATTACTTTACAAATTATTGTTGAGGGGAATTCAAAATTTTCTTATTAAGCACTAAATCTAATCTAAAACGTCAGTTTACGAAGAGCACAATCAATGTCCTCTATTTAGATTCTTCTCTTGGGATTTTCTTTTCTCTGAACTGGACAGTGCTACCCCATAAGATACGAAGGAAGTATAAGTCAGTTATCTCCACAGATAACAGTCAAGTGGAGTGAGATCTGGAAGGCCAAGGAATTAGGCCATGGCATCCTATCCACCTTTCCTCAAACATTCCTGGTACAAATACTCTATTGTCTAATGAATAATGTGCTAGGCACCCGTTATATACATACATACATACATACATATATATATATATATATATATATTTATTCATTGCAATAATATCACTGATAAAAAGAAATACTTCTTCGAGGAAGTATATTTAACTAAACTTAGGGGAAGGTCCGTGTTTTTGAAGACTTAGTATTTATTCTTTCTTTGCATATGAGCTTCTTGTATAATTTAGGCTTTAGTACAGGAAAATGGTCAAAAAATATAAAACAACATTATTTTATTTAAAAATCTATTTTGTTTTACTAGTTTCTTATCTGATACTAGTTCCACTTCATAAGCTTCAAATTCAATTTTGTAAAAAAAACAGTATTTATAAATTAAAATTGGATTCTTCAATCAACAAGGCTACATCAAAGATGTGCTTAATGACTTGCGCTTTTGTCACTGATTGGAAAAGGGTTTAAAAATAATTCATAACACAACAATAATATTCAGTATGCCATTTATAAATATTCAACAACATATATAGATGAAATAAGCGATACAAGATCAACCAATGTGATAGAATAGATTAATTTTAGAGACACAAGTTAAGAAATAAATAAGATCTGGCTTAATTATACTTAATACAATCTGTAAATTTCAAAAGCAAAATTTTAGTATATATTAGTGTATTACTAAGTAAGTGAATAGTGATTAGGTAGTATGTTATTTAATTAGTGAGTTAGCTGAAATAAAAAATTACCAGCTGAACAGCAAATATATGTTCACGTAGGCTTCGTCGGTCGTCAGATGTATTTACCATTTCATCTTCCGGGTTGGACCGAGTCAAATTGTTCTCTTTTCAGCCCTGAAGAAGCCATCACATGATGTGCGAAAGCGGCTGAAAATTAACTATTCAACATGGTATTTGTGAAAGTGTAAAATATTCTAATTCATATTGAATATATGAATGTGAATATTTATTAGAATGTGTAGCTTTATCAATAAAAACTGTGAAATTAGGTAACAAACTAATTGCATTATTGTATCATTTTAACACTATAATAATTTGTATAATTTATTTTTAAATATGTAAACACTTACTTGAAGTGATCCATTTTAGAGAATATTCACTATCATAACTAAAATTAAAAACGTATTTGTTATCGCGAATTAAATTATTGTACATCTAATTAGATTTCGGTACAATTTATATTGACGAATAGGAATACATTTAATGACAGGCTAAGCATAATGCAGAGGAACGAATAAATGACACAGAGAAGTTAATAGTCAGGGAGTAGTTGGCGGGGTAAGTTAGTGACTGACTGGGCAGGGCAGCTGTCATAGAACGGTAGGTACCACCCCTGCCTTTTTTGCCCCCTACCCCCACCACCTACCAGCAACCCCCACACACCCCATCTCCCTCTCGCCATTTTCTCTCTCGGCAGGGACGGCCTGCCAGAGGCGGGATGATGAAGAGGAGTCAGAACGCGAGGAGGTAAAAAGAGATACCAGGCCTTAAAGAAAAGTGACCCAGGTCGGAAGACCTGAAGAAAGGACGGGGGAGGAGGAATCGTGGCCGAGTGAGGAAGACAAAAAGAAAACGTTACAAATGAAGACAGGTGGGGGTGGTTTCCAGGCTCTGTCTGGAGCGTCAATCTGATGGCTCATTCCAAGGAGGCAAAAACACTTAGCTTTTTTTTTTCTTCTTGAAAAACATAACAGAAAGAAAAATTAGCGTTTAATAAATTACTATATCACCTCTTTTAGTTTGTTTTTTTTTTCCTTTTTTCAAATTTTTTTTTGGATATAATGAAAATCATTTTAAAATTCCTGTTTCATATTAAAATAGTATAAATATGGGCAAACTACAAACTGTTGGAGATTAAAAAAAAATAACCAATTTTGAAATGAGAGAGCGATTTTCTATATAGATTTATCTTCTAGACCCCCACGGTTCACTTTCAAATATCAACACAATTCTATTACATAGAAAACCTAAAATATTAAATCAAAACATGCAAATAAGAATTACTAGCAAAAAATAGGCAAATACATACACCAATAAATCCATAAATAAAATTATATGTATGAGCCTTGAGTTTTGGCATATGCTATATACGCTCCAAGCACACTTGAAAAACCTTTCTTAATATTTAAACAAACGCAATTCATCTTAAAGGAAACGTGAACATAGGGATAGGACGTCCTCTCGTCTTCATGATAGGCAGCCCTGAAGATGGCTTACAATGTAAGCCGAAACGTTGGCAGATAATCTTTTTAAAAAATTCATTTTCTTTTTTAAATTTTTTTTTTTTTTTTTTTTCTACCTTGACCGAAC
>KZ807130.1:579602-597427 GCA_000696205.2 Oncopeltus fasciatus
ACGCCATAATTCGCGCAACAACCTCTGTCGTCAAAACCATTTTTAATGTTTTAAAATTATGAATTTTCTCTTTAAGAAAGAAAGGAAAGAAGAAACGCCAATCAATGTGTTTCTGGAGACAAACTGAATTCAAAATTATGAATTTTTCCTTTAAGAAAGAAAGGAGAGATAAAGTCCATCTTTCAGTTTATATCATTAATCCTAGAAAGGATTAAGACATTTGTTGTCAAAACATAAGGAATCGTACTCCCATTTGATCTGTCGTGCCAGCTATTACACCTCACACAAAAATAATTATTTAATCTGCATTTTTCAGGTAAAATTCCAGGTGCGCCGGTTTTTTGTCCCCCAGTGTATCATCGAAATCCTCCCTCAACCTATATCCCATTCGTGATATGAGGGTTGCAAATTACTTCAAAAGGGAAATTGTTGCATTAGTGAAATAAGTCGCCAACCTAGGGCTTCATTGTGAAATACCCACTGCAGAGGATAGGACCAGTTATTTTGCCTCCTAGGCTAATGTGGACGGTATTACCGATATTTTCCTGAAACCTTTCGCGTCTTGTGAGTTCATTACGTGTACGTGACCTACATCTTTAAATGCCCCCGTTCAGGAACGCAATGATTGATGTCTTCTTTTTCTGCCTTGCATCTTTAAGAATCTGTTGTCTGAGATTCGGTCATTTCACCTATGAAGCCCCTTTTTGTCTTTTATTTAATCAGATTAAACTTGGATAAGACCTAACTCCGACTCTTAATCACAGTTAGGGGGGGAAAAAAAACTAACCTCGTATTACCTTCCCATATGAAAGCTCACTGCGGAACGTGAGTTTCTTGAAAACGTAACTCCTGTACGCAATTTATGAAGGAATGAAAATGGCTGTCAACAAAAACATAATCGGGACAATTAATTGTTATAGTTAGTACTAAAGATTTTTCATCAGTTTTATTATATTACTCTCAGTTATTAATAAAATTTTAGTTGCTTTATTAGTTATTATTATTTGTATTCTTAATGTATAATATATATTGTTCATTATTTAGTTATTTATGGTTTCCTGTGGCATATATCTTGTAGAACCTGAACATTGAGTGAAAAATAAAGTGCTTGTGGGCTAGTTAAATTCCACAGGAAAATCAACCTTTTAAGCAAACCTAGTATGAGTATTTCTTGTAAGTTTAAAAAAAGTAAATTTAATATTGCTTCTATATTATTGAAGCTGCCTGGTGGAGGTTCTCAATCAAAATTGAATGAAATAAATGAAAAATGGTAACAAACCTCCACAGTTAATAATTATTAGTTTATAAATAGGCTCAAACAATATTATTTTTCTTTTGACCTCTACACAAATGTAACAGACTGTCATAGAAAATAGTATTTTTTTTTTCATTAAACACATGCTGAACATGTAATGTAGGGATTTTAAAATTTATTAGGTTTCTGAGCACTTACCGCCAGACCCGTCCATTCTGAAGAAATACTTCCCTCGAAGAAAGGGGGCAGAACTTTATCTGAAATCCAATATAACTATTGAAAACTAAAAAGTAGGGCTTACCGGGCCGAAGGGCCACGTGTGAGCGGGGGTGGGCGATGGGTGTTGGGGGCGGGAGGCGCCAGTACTCCACCGACGTCGGGGAGGTGAGCAGTCCACGCGACCTGCTTTGCTCAGCCTTCGCTCCGAGATCGCGACCACGTGGTTCGGCGACATGTAGGCAAACCAATCAAATGTTTTAAATAACAAGTTTGACAATTATTTGTAAATTTATTTGTAACCAAAGAATATTATTAGTCTCACGCTATATTTCTGTTGTATAATCTTTCATGATTGGCCATTAGTTGATAAATATTGAAAATACATCTGATTCTTCACAAGGCAAAATAAAAAAACTTATCACATTCTTAAAAAGCAACTTTACTTGCTGACAAGTCAAGTAAAGGATTTCTCTAAAAGTTCTTCTTGATCGAATGAATACCATCCTTTGAATCTTTTGGATCAGAGGGATGGACGAAGAGCGGTCAAGTTGCCTTGAACCTCGTGTAATCCTGCTACTGGTGACTGTGGCCGTCACCATCGCTGCCACCGGCATGCTCTGCGCAGCCATCATGACAGACCACTGGGAGCACATCTCTTGGGATAGGTCAGCTGTGAAGAGGCTTGCCACAGCTGGGAACCTCACCAACACTCAGGTACAACCATCAGCCATGCATTGGTCATTGTAAATTTATAGCACATTAGCTTGGAACTATGGCACTAATGCCAGTAGCTCAAAAACCTAAGCACTTATTGGTTAAATCTTTTTATTTAGTTCTAAATTAGTGTTTAGTTTTAAGTTTCTGAAGAGCATCTTAAAGAATTTGAGGAGAGCATAGTAAATAATTTGCAACTAATGACAGTTTATGGTTTTGACCTTTTACACTCATATTCAGAAAGAACATTGAGTGATAGGACCTCAATAATGCTCGAACAGACCAATAAGACAGAGAAGAATACACTTTCCTAGTCACACTATTAGATAAAACATCTCTTTGACCTCTCAGTTACGTTATTTATAAATTTTACAATGTGTATTACCCTTTATAATAATTTTTTATACACTACTAATTTAATTAATGAATTGTTCTAAATCTTGAACACTACATAATATTATTAGATGATTTTAGTTGGGGTTCGGTCAAGGTAGATCCAAAAAAATACAAATTAAAAAAAAGGTGTATTTTTTTAAAGATTATCTGCCAACGTTTTGGCTTACATTATAAGCCATCTTCAGGGCTTACAATGTAATATATATAAAATTATATTATATTATTGTAAATTATTATTGTATTCTCATGACATTGTATTTCTTCAGCCCTGAAGATGGCTTACAATGTAAGCCGAAACGTTGGCAGGTAATCTTTTTAAAAAATACACTTTTGTTAAATTTGTATTTTTTGGATCTACCCTGACCGAACCCCAACTAAAATCATTTAAAGTATTGCATTCTATTTATCTTTAGACTAATTTATTCATTCCATACCCCATTCATTGTAATAATTGTATTTGTATTCCGCTTCTCGAACATAAAAGGCAATTGTATGCAGACAACCACAATTATAAAGAAGACATTAATATTATGGGGCAAGTCCACAGTTGGACGCTCGCCAGAACTCTATTGCTTTCTGAGATTGTCGCTCTTCAGCTTGATAAATGATAGCTATTTTTATCATCAGCTGAGCGAGCACTCAACACAGGAAGGATATGTTTCAGGTACATAAATTACAGTATTGAGTATCCTGTTCTACGATAACTAAATCAGGATAGTCATGATTCAGTTATCTTATGGCAGGAAACTCTCTCCTTTCATCACCCTCATTGCCCCGAAGAAGGCCAAACATTTAGGGCGAAACATTGGCATTGATAAAAACTTTTTTAGTTCACAAATTAGTTTCAAATTCAAAGACCGAATCCTCGTCCAATCCCTTCGCTAAGATTTTTTACTTTACCTGGTTACGACAATTGAAATTAACTGCTTACATTTTTACTAAAAATATTGGTGGGACGTTTTTTTATTCAAGCAATAAGTGTGGTACATTTAAGAGATCAGTCACGCAGATTTTCCAAGTTTCATTAATGATGGAATTAAGTTAGAGTAAACGAGGAAATTCAATTTATAAGTCGTGAAGAAAATGACCGTAAAATATGTGACCAAAAAAGTTTTACCTGGCCGGGATGGTAGAGTATGGGAAGCGCTCCCCCTTCGTTTTTAAATTTGTAAATTTCTTTTTTTAGCAAGCGGTTTTCTAATTTTATATTCTATAAAATTTTTACATGTATGCTTGGGCAAATTTTAGTAACTTTGAGGGTTCCAAATTCGAATCTTAGGCTCTCTATTTAAACAGTTGAATATTTTTGGCTTCCTACAATATTTCCTGCCGAACATTTTAAAGTTAACCTTTCTGTTTTTAGACTAAATGCTCTCTCTCAGGTTTGTAAGATCAAATTAGAGTTTGCTCTTTGTTGGCCATGTTGTTCCGCAGTTTAAAAATAAATAAATTCTATATTAAAGACTCTTTACAAACTGTTTGATGAGATTTAAAATTCATAGTTATTTTTGCAGATTTAAACAAAAAATAAATATCTCCAAACTTTTAATGAACAAAAGTTGACACACCATTGAAAAAAAAAAAAAAAAAAAAAAAGTCAATAAGTATAAATATCTCTAAATTCTCGGAAATCATAAACAGATGTTTTATCAGTTTAAGAGCTTTAATATTTATAATTAACAATTAAATTTAATAATTATTATTTGAAATCAACTCCTGTTGAATGAGATTTTAGGGTTGAAGTTGAGTTTCAGACACCCCTGATTTTTGCTCAAGTTAAGGGAGGGTGTCGGACTACTCAAAGAAACATGTAGGCTGTACTACCACCCTTGTATGGCAGTGGTTACTCCGAGATCAGCAAACCCTCTCAAGGGAGGTAAGCCAAGTGCTGCGAACACGCGATCATTCTTTCCCTTCTATTCCCCTTTTTTTCTTACTTCATCTTGACGTGCTTCCAACTTCCCTCTTCCCCCACCAACTTCTTCGGAAGTCTCCGCTCCACTTTTAGAATTGTTACATTTCTTCCCCTAAAAGTCTTTTAAAAGCGTGATCGCTCATTCCCCACCCCTCCTATTCCTTCTCCTCTATTTTTGAATCATAATTATGTAAACTTTGTTAAAATTTTTTAATTTTTTTCTATTTTCTATTTTATTTTATTTTNATTATAATGGAAGGAGAATAAAAAGAGGTTATGAGAATCTGTCTGCTATATATATTAAAACATTACTGACATCCAATTATATTATTAAATTATTTTTCTGGAACTCCATACTTATTTATTATTAAATGTCCCCTCTAGAATAAATAAATATATATATCAGAAAGATGAATTGGACGTCAGTACAGTTTGCCGTCTGGCTGACATCTTGGAAGATGGCAGTGTTTTCCAAAGAAAGTAGGCCTTGTTTACTCACGCCGGCAGAGAATCTATACCACTAGTAAATAAAGTCGCCTCCTCTCGCTCGGATTTAATAAACTGTGCCCAGGAGGGGAATTCTTCTTCATCTCCCTGTCCCAGAGGGATTCGAACACAAGGGACAGAGCTCCTCAACATCGTAAATCTCGTGGTTTCCCTCCGCCTCGTCTGACTCGGGGCGTATTTTTTATTCTTATGTATGATAATTAACCCATAACTGTTAAAGAATAAAGAATGTATGCCAATATGATTTTTTAGTTAAAAAAAGATAATTTAAAGATTGTCAGTAGAGAATTTATTAGAGTTCGTTTAAGAATAATTCAAAAAAATAAAACTTTAAAAAAAAGTTTTTTATATTATCTACTGACGTTTCGGCTTGCATTGTAAGCCATCAAGTAAGACAAATGCTATCATGTAGGCGAGAGGAGACATGTTGTCACTTGGATCAAATGTTCACACTTGATCCAGGTTCCAAATCCAAACTCCATACTCTTTTTTAAAGTTGTATTTTTTAAAAATTAATCTTGACAGAACCCTAATAAACTCTATAATAATAATACCAATAATCTCCAAGGCCAAAAACTGATTTTAAAGACTTTGTGGTGAAGAATTTTTTATGAATAATAATTCAAAGAAAAATTAAATAGATAATATTACTAATAGAAGCTAGTCTTGATATAAGCTTTGTTAGACTGTATCTAATATAGACTTATGTATGCGATGTACATATATTCAGAATATTACATTTTCGTATTCGAAATATGAAAAATAATGTAATCCCAGCTCCATGACTGAAAATGTGAACTCAGGGACAGAACGTCCTCTCTCGTCTCCATGATAGCCCTGAAGATGGCTTACTATGTAAACCGAAACGGTGGCAGATAATCTTTTTAAAAAATAAACTTTTTTTTAAATTCGTATTTTTTTTTTTTTTTTTTTTTTTATCTACCTTCACCGAACCCCAACTAAAATCATCTATTAATAATATCTACGGTCTCTCCATTTGAATGTTTATTTACGTCCTTTGACAAAAAGAAGCACACGGTTCTGGCCTCAGATATTTTCAGGACATAACTAGGTCCACTGAACACTAAAAAATTTAGAAGCTTTCTATATAATGTGAGTAAGCATGTACCGTAACCACTAGATTTCTGGGGTTCCATACAATTTTGAAAGAAAACATGCTAATAAAGAACATGTTTATTTAAAACAATGTGTTTATTTTCTTCTAGTTGTTCTTTCTAATTAGTAAAATAAAATTAGTCAAATTACTCATATTGATGTCAATGAAATGCATGAAATCTCACTGAAATTTTTATCAGCCAATCAATCAAGAGGATTCAACTTAACTGTAGTTTTTTATGCTTTCCCTCACAGTCTTCCCCTGGATTGCGACAGACTGAAGACTATGGAATTACTTGAGCAGTCTTAGCAAGAGTGTTGCGTTGGTCGTGACTCGTGCCAAGAAGATGTTTGATCGCAAGCATCCTATTTGAATTCAACGAGGACTTCTGAGACGCGAACCGCATGTTGAACTTAGTTCCAGTTCTGCGAGGAGCCAGGGTTATATCCTGTGGGCCCCCAAGGGTTATATCTCCATAGCCCTCTTCATAACCGCAACTTGACATTAATGGACTGTCTTCCTCCAAATTGAAATATACCATTCTGACCTGTCACCTGAGGAGCATGAAATCAATTCATCTTTTGAGAAACGCATTCTCGTACCTTAAGACCTCTGAATTATTAAATATTATTTTTTGAAACTATATAAGGATTTACTAAAAGATCCGAAATGTACGTCGAAAACCATTACATCAAAATTTTTAATAAACTAATTTAATGCTATTTTTCCTTCCGAAAAAACCTAAATTAATGGTTTTTTTAAATTCTCACTTAAAGCTTCATAAAGCCTTGGTTTATTTAATAACAAATACATATTTTATAAATTAAAAAACAAACAAATTTTAAATTGTAACAAAATTCAATTGAAGGTATGTTTTGGGGCTTTAAATGGCCAGATTGAAATTTTATTAATGACTTCTGTTAAAAAATATAAATAAAATAACCTAACCCTCCAGAAGTAATTGAAATAAAATTTCCCAGACACCTATGCTGTCAAACAAATATAGAAAAATGAAAAGCTGGATGCGTTTGTTATTATAGCATAAAATTGGTGGTTAAACGATTTAAAAATTTTGATCACTAATTTTAATTGATTTGAATTGGATTGGAATTTTACTTGGCTTAAAGGATTATGATAAATTGAAATTAGACATGTAATCAGAAAAAATAGAACGAAAATGCCAAATTTAATTAGAAACTTTTAGTAATTTCCGAGATATTTCCCTTATGGTAGCCATAAAATCTTGTTTATTCTATAGGAAAATAAACTATTGCAATAAATCGGTGTGACACGTTCTGATTTTTTTTTTTATCAAGAGAACTAAATTAGTTTTTGTTGTACCAATTTTTCACGATGCTACCATATGCAGCTGCACTACATATGATATTGAAGTAATAATCACATGGAAACATTCTTTCCACTTTCAGTATTTGTTTAATGAGTCTTACAGCACCACGTGTCAGCTATGTTGGAGCCCGCTAGACCAGCAATACACATTCCAGTCTTGACGCCTGACATGCCAGTCTTAATTGTTTGTCATACCAATGAAGTTTTTTTCTTCTTTTAGATTTGCGGTGTGTGTGACTTAATTGAGGAAAACATATTTTGTTTTTTTTAATTATTTTAAACCATACTTTAAATTTTGGTTTTTCATTACAGGGCAAATAGAATATGAATATTTAAACAATAGTAATTTTTCTGTTACACATCTAGTAAGACATAAGTCACATTGAGTACTACCTATATTAATTTTTGTATTTCATAGCAGATTACCCTAAAAGATAAAATCTAATTACGATGGTGACATGACTTTACTTTTAAAACATGTCTTGCCCTATGTCCTATGTACTATTTTTTAGCATTTAGCGAAAGATATATATCTTTCATTGATTTGGTATTATATAATACGGGGAGATATAAACAAAATTGCGTTATTTATAATGAAATAAGCGTTTGCTCAACGTATGTCCACTCACTTGTCAACAAAGCACTTGTGTAAAGCATAAACTATAGCCAAATTAATTTTGATCTGAAAATATATCTTGGTTAATAGAGTATTGTACTTTTAAAGAACCTTTAACAAGTACTTTTAAACAGTATTCGAATTTATTCAGCTCCCAAAGGCATGATTAATGAATTTCTATATATACTAATGGTTGAATGGTGAAATAATGGTTGTGAGTTGAGTTTTCTGAGCCCTAACGAATCGTGGGTAATGTTCCCGAAGGACATTTCAGTATTCCATTTGGAAGAAAATTCAAAACAACAAATGTGGCCTCAACTGATAGTCGGCCGACTTCATTTTCTTTTAGAGATTTTTTTAAAATTTATTTATTTTTTTTTTTTTTTTAGAAAGAGAGACAACCTATTGGCAATAGGTAACTTCTTTCCGGCAAATTGATTGGCCGGGACGGTTGCCAACGAGGTCTGCAGATCTACCTCTTCTTGATTACATCTTTGAAGGTGCTGAAGAACAAGATTTATTTACGTACTTGTCGTAGGATCGAAGAGATGTTGATGAGCTGAAGCGCATTGGGAGGAAGCCAAATCTAGATTAGTGCTTGTGTCGATAAATGCTTCTAAAATAATCTGTACATTATATATCAAAAATAAAGTACCTACTGAAAATTGCTTGAAACTCCTAAAAGAAGTACTTATTAACGAAGAAATGTAGCCAGCTACTGAGGTTGTTCACTGAGATAATTTTTTTTTTTAATTTTAATTTTTCCTTCCAATATTTTCTACAATCCTACCAATTAGACAATAACAATAGTTAAAATTTCGGTTTCTACTGATGTCAACTCTTGTGACACTTCACTGACATGAAGAATGAATCTTCTCTGAAGTGGTTTACAACCAAGCGCAAAATAACATATTTCTACTTATATTGAGAAAATATTAGTTTCTTTATGACAACGGCCATTGAGAAATTTTAAAAACATAATTTATTTACTCTATTTTTTATACAAAAATTTTTTTTGAAAATTTTCTTTAGAAGCATGTGTCTTAGTAATGCAAAAAAAAAATTATGATTTTCATAATTATTATTATTATATAAAATTGGCGTAACAAAGTAATTGTTTTGGGAGAAGGGCTTGGTTTTGGAAGTGGAAAAGTAGAATTTGTTAACAAGTTTTTTAATGGTGTGCATAGGGAAGCCATTTAATTAGGTNTTTTATACAAAAATTTTTTTTGAAAATTTTCTTTAGAAGCATGTGTCTTAGTAATGCAAAAAAAAAATTATACGTTTTTCACTTACAGCAAAAGCGGCTGTAAGCTTGACTCAATTTTCTGTATTTGTAAGGAAAGTGGAAATAATTCATCATAAAGTAGAGACCTCTTCATTTATTCAGACCCAGGTGTTCTCTCTTTTCCCACTAAGAATGTAATGGAGTGCGGTGACTCTGCAGGATTTGCGACATCAAAATACAATTTTTTTATCTAATTTAACAAATATATATCGGTGGTACCACCCAGGCATTATCAGTCATTTCGTAGTTGCTTTGACTTGAGTTTTCTCATTCTTCTGGATGGGTTGTAAGAGATGTGAGGATTAGGCATGTTACTTATGGGAAGTGTTCTTATGTTTGTGGGGCTGACCGTGAAAACATCTATGCATGAAGTTTGTATTGTTGGTAAATTGAAGTCATCGTGTAGTGTTTGATTCGGAATGTATTTAGGAACCTGGGCGATTATACTGCTAGTATTTTGGATTTTTGTTTCTGTACATGTTTAAGATTTGGTTGTTTGGCTGCTCCGTGCACTCATATTGTTTTTATTAAATGTCTGTATGCGATTATTGTCTGTGACATGTATAGGTCGGATTTGCGATAGAAGTGAGAATTAAGTGTTTGGATCCTACGTATGTCGACCACATGCCAGTCTTCTTAAATATCCGTGAGTGTCGGTAAAATTCGGTTACTGGCATTCTGAACTGGTGTGAATGTGCTCCGTGTCAGCTAAAATGTTATGTGCTTTGAGTTTGCGTAACTTATTACAGCGAGTAGTGTTTCTGGGTGAGATGAGATGTCGCTAGTGTAAACAGTAGGGGCGCCATTGGCAGGAACCCCGAGGCTTGCCGTCTAGAGCTGCACACATCGAAGTTATGGACTGACCAATCCTGACGGAGAAGTATCTGTCTTCGAGTACATGTCTCGCTATGAGTTAGTAAGTGCTAACTAGAAGAATCTGAGTTTGTACATAGTATATTGTGTCATGTTCACGTAGGCTTCCACAGTCATCAGATGTATGTAAAGTTTTTTCCGGGTTGGACCGTGTAAAGTTTTTGATGGTTGCCGAGCTTTCGCACATCCTGTGATGGCTTCTTAGGGGCTGAAAAGAGAATGAAAATAGAGAATATTTTCTCTATTCAGCCCTGAAGAAGCCATCACAGGATGTGCGAAAGCTCGGCAACCATCAAAAACTTTACACGGTCCAACCCGGAAAAAACTTTACATACAAAGTATATTGTGTCATATTTCTCTTGACTGTTTCAGGTTTTAAATTCTTTGAGGCTTGTTTCTTCTTTCTTACAGCGATTTACACTTGTGCATCCGTCTAACGTAATCTTTTTCTTTCAACTGATATTCTTTTGCCAAGAAAAAAAAATGCTATTTTTGTGACCATATACCTCTATTGACCTCTAACCAATGATTCTTCTACCAGAGTGATGATCCAGTACTTCAAGATAAGCTATTTGGGGCCTAAATTCCAACCAGGCCCCCGCTCTCATCCCCGCTGGTTGCGCTACCAAAAATTGACTAAAAAATTCATCAAATAATTTCAAAATATTTTTTATTCCTCATAATTTTATATTAATTATCCTATATATAAGGGGCTAATAAAATAAATAAATCGTAAGAATATTTCTTTGTTTTTGATGTTAAGTTTAACTTATTTTAAAATTGGATTATACAAATTTTGCTATTTTAGACTGATTCATTAAAAATATGGTGTTTTTATAAATTCCAAAGTGGATTCCAGTCGACAGAGGAAGTGAGAAAGGGAGAGAGAGAGAGAACCAAGGTTAGTTTGGAAACAGGTGAATTAGCGACCATTACTTACTTAGACCGTAAGTCTAAATTGTGCAGTCCGAGTTAGGTTCAACTGAGATTGCTAATCTGGTGATTAACAGTTTGCCTGCTTTGCCACAGAACCAAGGCAACTTCCAGTCTAGATAATTTGCCAAAACAACGGGCCTCCGCACAATTTATGTCCTTTTGGGAATTAACTGCATAAATGTATGTCGCATTCTGAGATATAGACATTTACAGAAATGTTTATTGTGGATGAAACAATGTTTGAATAAATGTGGTATGCCACAGCTCAAGTGGTACATAATAAGTTCTGCCAAGAGATAAATTTAACACAAACATAATGTATAAATTCAATTGTGATTTATAATTCTTGAATGGCCTCTAAGAAACCTCCAAAAAAGTAAAAAATCCTTTTGGGTATCTCTGAAGTACACTACTACATGCATATATATTTTTATTTCTTTAGTGCATCATTGGGGTACTCTGTACAAACACCAGCGCCGTTTGTATTGTATAATTCCAGTTTTCTTTATATTTTTCCGGAGAAATGTCACACTTTTTAAGTTCAATAATTAAGTTTTCAATGAGAGGAGTTTTTAAATGCCACGAGCGTATGAAAAATTGTGTAAAGTATTTTTTTAATCACTCATAAATTTATTTTATGAGTACAATGGATGATGGGACACGAATTCCCATTCCTTGGAACATTTGGGTTGTCTCCATCAAGGCAAGAGAAGAGAAAACTTTTTTCTTTGCTGCAATACTCAATAATATAATAATATAATTAAGAGTGACTTTTCGTCTTAGATCAGGTGGAAGATTTATTAAAATAAAGTTTTATTATTAAGTATTTAATAAGTAAATGCAATTTTTTTCGCAGTATCGCTTGTCATGATATTTAATACTGTTATGTGGTCAATAATAATTAAGAACAGTGATAAACTAGAGTTTAATAATTTTACCTACTAATTACAGCTAACAATCGAAACTCTGCCCTTAATGACTAATAAACAAATAAATATAAATTACTTACAGCTAATTAACAGATATCCACAAATAAATTAAATGTGTCTATTTGGAAAGAGGCCTCAGAATAACTTGTTGATTACTCTCACTTAACATATGACTGATACCGGTACTGCAGAGGCTACAACCAGCCCGACACGCCGAGGCACGCGATCTGATACAAAAATTGACACTAAATAGCAAAAACATAACACTGTCTCGTAGGCCGTTGGCGAGCTGCTTTTATAACTTCAGGCCAGGAATAATCTAATATCGATGTCTAATTGACCCTTATTATAGCCTGTGTAGAAAGGAAACAGGTGGCAACCTTCAATTTATCCCTTCCCGTACAGGTCTGGTCATATCATTACACGCTTCTCTAGTCTTTAACAATATAAGTTGATCCACATCCAGCATATAAGGTTAAGAGGACAAGATAATGCCTGAAGGTAGGCCATATCTTATTTTAAACCCGGCAATTTTTATTTAATTTATTAATACTTGACATTCATTTTATCTTGTGCCATGGAGTAACACAGAATTGGGAAATTTCCTAGGATTTGTGCACAGCTGGGAGTCATGTCTTATGGTAACCGCAAGGTATATATCAACAGTTTGTCTATGTTCAGCTTAATTTTTTAAAATTTTAATTTCCTAATTTCTGACAATTATAGAACTTCAAAAGAGGTAGATATCATCTTTATAGTATAATTATATTAAAACGTGCTTACGATATGCTGAGTTCACATTTTAGGAAATTAGGGAAGTTCCCGGATTTGATTGTTCAGAATAAATATAAACAGGTTATAAAATTTATAGATATATGTTAAGATCCAGTCCGCATTAGGCTCTCTACTTAAATGTCGGCCATTGTCGACAGGCCCCTACGCGATGGTGAAGGATCCGCTTAGCAGGGGTGGTATCCCTGCATCACCACAGACCCCCACCCCTGCTGTCAGCCGTCTGTATGTCAATTTGCCGGGTCGTGCGTCGCCCGGGGGTACAGTGACGAGCTTAGCTATTAGCCGTTAGAGTCATGAACGCCAGGAGATGCTAAACAGTAGAATAGTTCACTGTGGTTAACTGCTCCCATGAGATCTGATGGTTCTCATACCAGCGTTCCGACATCCCTTTAACCCTTTAGCCTGTCCATTCATCCCCCTCACCCATATTTTTTACTGAATTTAATAATACAGCAAAACTCATACGATACCAAGATCTAAAATATTAAACGTACAACAAGAGCTGAGTGAAAAACAAATAACGAAGGAACTAAGCTAAGCAAGTTTTGTTCAATTAGTGTTGGACATATATGACAGCAAATTAAGTCAAAAACAAAATGGAATGAGAAGGAAATTGTGAAAATTTGAAAATAATGAAAATTTAAAAAAAAGTAAGTACAGTGATGTTTATACTACTTACATTTCGATTACTCAGCCACTTACAGTAGTGGTCATCTTAAGATATCAATCTTTTTGATATCAATCGCTTTTATATCTTTAAAAAGGTATCTTTCTTTTGATGAAATCTGGAGGATAAGCAGACACCTCTGTGTAATTTCTTAAAATTAATTCACTATAAACTTTCACGTATATATTCTTAAATTATCATTATAACACTTATAATAACGTATGTTGAATTATTGACGTTAATTAAATTTGGTCTTTTTCATATCTCTCTTCTATTTATTCGACTTCAGCCAAAAAATGAATTTATTTAATAGTTTACATTAGGAAGCCATAATACCAAATTTACTTTCCTTATTTAAAAAAGAACCCACCCTTGAAGTTATTCTAAAAAAATATATATTAACATGATTTTTTTATTAAAATGAATGAAAATCACATACTACACCTCTTACATTCTATCGTTATCACGAAGGACCAGTAATTTCGTGATAACGAAGATGTTAAGATTTTTCAATTTAAATCCCCCTCACCTCGACCTATTTCCACCACTAACGAACTGTACCAAAGCCTAGTATCTTTAGTCACTTTTGGAAGGAGATGGTTAGATGGTATTTTAACTTCCATACGTCATCAAGAAGTGAAGTTGTAGGTATATAAGCCCTTTGGGAAATAAGGTTTCCGCCTGGGCCTAGAACTATCTCAACTTTCCTAATGCTATTCTTAAAGTGAACTTCTTGAAGACAAATGAAGAATTATGAAACCCCTGGAAGGGAGGAAAGATCTCTAAAGGCATTTTTTGGGGTGGCGAAGTAAACCTCACCCTTAAATTCATTTTGTACTACAGAAATAACTATAAATTTTATTATTTATTAACTTTGGCTAATTATTCTAATTATGACTAATTATATATGAATATTCTAACTATAAAATTTGTCTATAGTCAAATGTTTCTTAATTTATCACCTCTGAAAATTAATTTTTATGAACTACAAGATATAACTAGTAGATAAATTTGTTGAAGTTAGTCAAGGTTGATCCAAAAAAATAAAATTTAAATAAAGAGTATTTATAATATATACTGACGTTTCGACTTAATTGTAGGCCATCTTAAGAGCTGTTGAAACACAATGTCATAAGAAAAACAAAAAAAAAATTATGATTTTCATAATTATTATTATTATATAAAATTGGCGTAACAAAGTAATTGTTTTGGGAGAAGGGCTTGGTTTTGGAAGTGGAAAAGTAGAATTTGTTAACAAGTTTTTTAATGGTGTGCATAGGGAAGCCATGTATTTAGGTAATAACAATGTAAATCATATAGTTTTTTTAAAACTTTATTATGATATGTTACTTCAACAGCCCTGAAGATGGCTTTCAATGTAAGCCGAAACGTCGGCTGGTAATAAAAGATACTCTTTTTTTTAAATTGTATTTTTGGATCAACCTTGACCGAACCTCAACGAATTCTCTATTAATGATCTCCACGGTCAAAACCTCTCCATTTGTAGAAATTATAACTAGTCAACAATTATTACAAACTATTTAAAAACTGTGTCCTCGGTTTTTGAATTTCAATAGTAAAGTATTTTGGATCCCGTACAGCTAGATTTTTTGCATTTTATATTATGAATCTTTTTCTTATATCATAAATGCAGAAGAAGTTCATTATAATCGGTAAGGAGAGGTAAAGCTGTTAACAGTAGGAAGTGATACCTATTTTGTATCGTAATAAGCAACCAAAATACAAATTTGGAATTGTTTGAATTTAAAAAATAATCTCATTCTAACTTGAAGAACTTGAAAGCAAGAAACTTTACTTGTTCCATTGAAAATGGGCATAAATAAGAACGAATAACTAATTCGAAAGAGAAAAGGGCAAAGAAAGGAATAGTTAATGCCACTGCGGCAGACGGAAAAGGTGGGGGTGAACAGAGTGGTTGTACGCCTATTTGTTCTTCTTATGTACTTTTCGTAAAAATGGTAAATAATGTAAAACAATAATAATAATTTGATTTACATTAAATATAGGCAGATTGTCATTGATTAGTATTCATTAATAATATAATTTTAAAACTGAATAAACAATAAATAATTAGATAAATTTATCTCTTAAAGGAGAGCTTAGTTTTATTAAAGAAATAATTTTTCAAGCTGATTTCTTGCAAGACAGAGATAATAGTAAAAGCATTGACCACTAATTTTTACTTTAACTTAGATAGTTCAAAATTATTTTAAAAAAATTTTCTTTTATCAATAAATTTTTTGTTAATTGGGGTTGAGTTTCATTAATCTGAACTAAATATTAAAAGAAAAAAATGTCTCAAAACCCTCCCCTAACCTTAATTTTAGCAATTAATATTTTTCAAAATTTTGTTAAATCAAGCCAAACCAAGTTTGATTCATTTTAAAATACTAGAACTACTGTGTAAACAAACATATTTCTAAGAAATTACTCTTTCAATTAGAAATTAATTTGCTTCATTTCTTTGCCAAAGTGCTTTATAAAAGAAATGGCGACCTTTAGCGATGACAGGCATCAGAACATATAGTACGATTGTTATTATAATTTATATTCTTTTGATTGAGTACAGTAACAAGATATGAACATTACCATATGCTACGAACAAGAATGCGAATCCGAAAATTTTTTTCGGTTTAGGCTATATCTTTGTAACGGCACTACACATTCCTCGTTGTTGGCGCGGGGGTTACGTCCGGCAATTGTAACCCTCAACAGTGTTGCCGGTTGATAATTAAGCATAAATTGTTTGCTTCCTCAAATAAAAAATAAAACTCAGTGTGTGGACATTTTTCCTTGTGTAATGGATTTTTTTGCTACCTACTTTTTTAAATATTACTTTTAGCATCGAACAATTAATATCTTTATTTTATTTTTATTATTTTTCTTCAAAGTAATTTTTTTTTTGGGGGGGGGGGAATTCCAAAGTGGTAAATAAATTTGGTTATTATTATTTTAGTTTACTTGTTTTTATCTCCAGCAAAGATTCCTCAAAGCTTAAAATTAGATAAATTTAGGGGCTACTCAAGCGATTAAAATGAGATATCACATTTAGAAGCTACCCTAGCTCAACTTTTCCGTCCACTTGCTGAATTGAAGGCTTTTATTCGATATATTTTTAATTATTTATCAACACATCTAATATATGCAGCACAGTTAGCTGGCATTTAAAAAAACAGAGAGCTTCCAACAAATTCCAGTTGATCTGAGGGAACGGTTGAAAGCATTCCCAGTGAAGGCTCGGAGCCCCTGGGTGTCTATTTACGGAAAGGGGGTAATGGTGTGATTAAAAAATGTAAATTCATTAGTTGGAAAGCACAATTCATTCCCGAAGAGAGGGGGGGGGGTATCATTAAAGCAGTCTTCCTCGCATGGGTCACGGCATACGGCGTGTTGGAATTGCTGCATGCGAACAAGAACTACTTTTAATCCCGCCTGATTGCGTAGTGCTTAGCAGAGGCCACTCAGCTTCATTGCTTCGAGAGGAGGGTGCAAAAAACTGAGGGTGTGTGTGTTTGTTCGTCTGCGTCCCCAGTCGACACAGTTTTTGGCTTCCACCCGGCGAAACGTAGCATGTGGGAATTCATTCATGGCGTCTCGCAGGACCCGCTTTAACTAAACAGATTCCCATAGTTTCATTAAAGATAGAAGTTAATGAGGAAATTCAATATAGAGGTCAAAAAAACGAATCCATAAAGGATCGTAAAATTAGGAGACTAGTAGAGAAGTAACCAGAAATGGCTGCTCGATGGGAAAGAAATGATCACTTCTAATTTTTTAAATACATCAGTACGCCTACAAACCTACAATAACATAATTTGACAGTTGACACATAAAAACTATTCTTTTTAGGAAATATATCAATTACTACATATGTCTGACCCCTCTAGATAGATCGGTGATGTATAAGCGTTTGTCGCTACCCTCATCCATCATGGTGTCGTTTGAATATTCATAGTAAGTTTGAGAACGTTCCTGCTTGGAGGGGAATATTAAATTCCAAATGAATATTATACCAGTGGAAGTAAATCACACAAGCCAATACTTATTTCCCTTTTGATTTTAACAGATTTACCGCGGGGGCGACTTTGGTGCGAATTTTGAAGATTTCAACAGATCCAACATTGGAAAAGTCTTTCTAAATGTGGTCCATTTAGAAAGACTTCGTTACTATTAGCATTACGAAATAAATGTATTGAACTAAAATATATTTTAAATATATTCTTGTTGTCG
>KZ807130.1:597520-609975 GCA_000696205.2 Oncopeltus fasciatus
ATAGTATTTATTTGGAATATAAATGTGTGTGTATTTGACTGTATACGCTCTTGACGCCAAAGGTTTTAGATTGTTTTATTTTAATAATTATTATTATAACAATAGGTGTTAATTTATGTTTATACCTATAAATAAAGAGCATGCCTATGCTCTTAAATGTAAAACGAACAGCTAACTTTGTCATCGAACAAAATCGGACCAATAGCACTTGGGGGATTACTTTATATGTCAAATGCAAGTAAAAAGTGTTGTTGATGTAGGGGGGTTTCTTTAGTTACTAAACATATATTTGTTTGTCGAAAAATAGATATTTTTGAAAGTTACACGGCGGAACAATTGCAAGTGGGGGTTAACTCCCAGGTTAGTAAGTTTTTAATTTTACAGTCCAGAAGCCGCAATTAGTTATTTTTTCTGATGAAGTTTGACATAACGCTTTTAATTACAAATTGAAAGGGTGAGTTCAATATTCAGCAAAATCAGACAGTGAGTGTTGGATCACAAAAATATAAAAATGGTGTAAAAAATGTTTTTTCCCTATAACCACTGTAGTGTATATTTAATATAGACTAATCTAGCTCAACCTAACTTTATTTATCGATAAAAGATATATTCTATAAGTGTTAAGGATCGCAGGACAAGGGTAATTCATATACAAATATTCATACTACTAAATTACTGAGGAATTCGCTTAGTTTACACAGCTCCTGTATGATAATTGATCCGTTTTCATTGCCCTTTTTAGCAATTTGTCACCAAAATAAAATACTAAATTCTTGTGTATTTTTTAAAATTTTAAATGACACCAAGAGAAGAGAGTAGATCTGCATAATTTACACAATTCCTATGATACAGTCGGTTCATTATGCAAGTTGAGTAAAATGCCGGCGCAATCTAAAGTTAGTAAAAGTATCGGGTTAGTAAACATTACCAAAGAATTATTAAATTAGCATTGATTGTATAAATTATATTCTCGATTTTTCTTTAAGCCTTTAGAAACGTTTGTGTGTGTGTGGGGGGTCAATTCCTCAGACGAGGTCAGTTGCCTATATAGACAAGATCAGCTGTCTATATAGCTGTACTTGCGAGTAAAGCTCCTGGAATTGGGACGGATCTAGAGACAAGACAGTCAATAAATGTGATATTCCCTAATGGTTTCCCTCAGGAAGCGAGTATACCCCACTTAAACTACACTCATAAATAACAAACTCGTAACGAAGCTGCTTACGTATGCACAAGCTTGTCAAGAAAGCTGTTTGCAGAGAGGGATTTAGTTTGACGTCAAAGTTAGAAGATCTCAATAAAGTTCCGTCCAGCTAATGACATATAAATAACTAAATATATCAATGCTATAAAGTTGAATATTATTTTTGATCTGTAATTCCAATTTGACATATCATTTTCCTGGTAAAAGAAAGAAAAAAAGAATCGAAGAAGAAGCAGTTAATACTTAAAATAAGCGTATTTCTATTATATACAGGGTGTCTCATACTTAGAAACCGTTCCAGATAAATAAGAACATTTTCTTCTATTCATAGAACAATAAAATTCTAAAAATTTCGTTTATTTAACGTATTCTAGCAATATCTTGTGCATGCAGAAAGAAAAGAACTTCATTGTGTATAATGTGTGATGAATGCCACTAAGGCTGACTCTAGACCGTTCAAAAAGAAAGAGCGGGGAAAACGCTCAACCTTCCTAGGTAGTAGGAGTCTTCAGTATATACATCTAAAAGCGATTTTCGAAAAAAGAAAAAAAAATGTAATAGACCACAATTATTAGAAAATTAAATTTTGTACTCTTCCTGTTTTTGTAGTTTTTGTGAGACAATATTTTGACGAAGATATTGCATAAAATGGTTTATTAGTACATTGGTATCCAATGTCCAATCTTCCACTCCAAATTACTGGTATGTATTATAAATATATATATATATATATATATATGTGGGTGTGTGTGTATGTGGGTGTGTGTGTGTGTGTGTATTTTTTACCAATTAGAATCTTCATTGGTACATATATGAAAAGGCTATGTACATGCAGCCACATATTCTAAACACCCATGGCACTCAGTAAGCTTTTATTTTCGATAATTTTTGCTCTAAACTGGACGGAAAGGTGGAATGAAGAAGCTCTCACAAATTTTTATATTCCTTCAAGTAATTAAATTTTACATACATTAGATATTTTCCTTGTTTTGCTTTTTTTTTTTGCTTTTTCTAAACACCCTCTTTTCCTTTTCTGATTTTAACCAAANTACAAATATTGTATACAGTGTACATGTATAGTAAATAATTACATTAGTTGATTACAATATACAATAAACAAAAAAAGTAATAATAAAGCAAACAATTCCTATCAACTCAAGAATAAAAGAATGAGAAAAGAAGAATTGTAACAAAAAAAAAAATGATTGAAATATAATGTAAAAAATATAAAATGAATGAAATCTAAAAAAGAACTTTGAAATAATGTAAAAATATAAACAAGAAAAGAAAAAAAAAACTATACAAGTCTGAATATTTAAATAAATATATGGTTTCAATTATATAAATTATAACTCAATGTGGTAATGAGTTATAATTTATATTTTTATATTATATACTAATGAGAGATACTCATTTATGTGATTAATTTTTTTCAAGAGTGATTTTAAGGACTGTTTTGAATCCTAGTAGAAATTTGTCCATCAATAAATTTGCTTCTACTGGCCATTTTCTGTATTTCAGTAGTGTCTTTCTTGTTAGTTCTGTCCTTTAGTTAGTAAGTAGTGCACAGTGGTATATCAAATGTTGTTTTGTCTGTTTATGTGTAAAGTCACAATATCAATAGATTGATAAACAATAAAGGCTAATGGAAGAGAAAGGAAACAATACCTGTAGTTAGAGAAGACCTTCCTACAAAATTCTGTTGTCTACCATATATGGAGAGAAATGACCATATTGAGATAATGCCCCGAGACTAAAGTCCCCTATAAGAATATTGGCTTGTAAAAATCTACACTCCAAGGTTAAAGTTCCTGTAACTAAATAACAGACTATTGGAGTTGTTTACAAGGTAAATGAACGGGTTGTTGTGGGATATCAAGATGGGAAGTAACAACACTGGCTTATCTGAACATGTGAGTAAGTATGCATGTGGCGGCGTTTTCGCTGGTTCGAATGTAGTAAATAAAGAATAAATATTTAATATTAAAAATAAAAGAAAAAGAAAGAAAAATTGAATATAATAGGTAACAACTTACAAGGTAGTTTCAGCAAGCAGCACGGTCCTCGCTCTCACCTGCAGTCCTTCCTCCAAAGCGGCCCTGAAATTAAAGGTCTCCAACTCGGCCAAGCGAAAAACCCAAAAATTAAAACCACTTACCTTCTGGGAATGCGTGGCAGTCGTGAGTGGACGAGGAGTAATGGACTGTATTGTAACGACGAGGCGCATAAGGCGGCACGAATTAATAATACTTTTAGGGTGCTAAATGGCGGCGGAGGATACGTTAGACACTTCTTCTACTACTGGAAGCAGAGTGGTTCCTATGGGATCTGGATGCAGAGTGTCTCCTATGAGATCTGGAAGCAGAGTGAGAGTGAGGTAGGGGAAAACTGCATTTAGGTGATTAGGGTCGCGAGTCCAGGCGAGTCAGCCCCTGTGTCGAGATTAGGGCGCTCGGGACTGATAAGGAGGATTACGGCGCGAACAATATATTTTTTTTTTCCAGCATATTGGGGAAAGCGGTTGTTTGCTTTAGGTAAGGGAGCATAGAGACTATATCTCTATTTCCAGTTGAACATTCCTAACATTAGACTTTTTGAACTCCTACATGAATGAAGTTTGTGGTCTATTGACTGACACTATCCGATGTGGGTGGCAGAGTGCATTTGAGGGATTTCCTTGTTTTTTCCGTTTTGCCAAGAATAGAGGAAGCGAGCAATGACTGCTCTCGAACTCGACTGGCAATTCTGCTGGAGAAAGGGAGAAGTTTGGGAATGGAAGGGGGTGGAGATTGAATTTTCGGGGGACATTATAGCCCTTCGAATAAAAGTAGATTCTGGGATATTTCTAAGAATGAAATTACAAAAAAAAAAAAAAAAAAAAAAGAAANATTAAATTTTCTATATAAAAGATTGTTGTATTTGGTAAATTAAATTTTTTATATAAAATATTGTTTTTAAATTAAATTTATTAAGGATCATTTAACTGTTTTAATCTGTGTTGAATAATACATTAATTTCATTATATAAAATTAATGTGTATTAAACTTGATATGATACAAATATAAATACTTATGGCGAATAAGCCTAAAAAGAAATTATGGATTTTTAAGTCATTGACGCATTTTCCAGTTTTTATTAACGAAACTGATTTGGTCAACAAGCAGGTCAAACAATTTATTGAGAATAAACATGGGACAGGAAAGAGATTTATTTTCAATGGTGCAAGAGTCTGTAACGTACGTTTATTTATTTTTTTTATTCATATCTCTTCACTCTTCACTGACGAAGGTCGAGAAATTCTTCCCTAAGATATTACACTTTGTATTTTTTTCTTTTGTGAGTTCACTTCACATCGTACTCTCAACCTGTTCTTATTTACTGTACGTATCGCAGCCGGGAGTGTTTAGTTTTATGTACATATATATATAAGAGTGTAAAGTTTTGAACGGGCCCTATTTTAAGCTTTGCCTGATTATGTTTTGTGAAGAATGGGTGGTTTTTCAAAAGTGGCGCTAGCATCAATGCCTTGATTTCCTCATGGGAAATATGCTAAAAAATAAATTAAAAAAATTAAAATTAGACTGGTTTTATAACACGATAAAATTTCTAATTTATGAATATAAATGCTATTCTTTGTTTTTCCGAGATTTTATAGAAAACTTATCTTGAACTTTAGTTACTAAAAAATTAAAGGAATTGGTACAAATTATTGAGTTGAAACAAAATAGAAATATATGTAAATACGTATATTTTTTCTACTTCAAAGAATTTTAAAGGTGATATTTTAATGATGTTTAAGCTTTATTATATTGTTTTTTAAAGTAAAATTAAGTCATTATAATAAAATATGGATTTGTTTTATCTATATGTATGTCTATGATTTAAGCAATAATTGCATAAAAGCAGACAATTTTATTTTGTAAGAGTATTTTCCTTACATTTGCGAACCGAATAAAAATTAAGAGAATAATAATTATAATACATAAAATATAAAAGAAAGTTGGGAGCCACTTTTGAAAAACTTCTCCCGTTCTTCACCGAACATAAAAAGAGATAGAAAATATATTACTTAATTAAATCGCGAAGAAATTGCATAAAACATTCTTACTCAGCTCATGAATCACCGTTATACTTGCATAATGCGTTTCTTTTATCAATTTTGGATAAAGATTTTAACTTTTAGCCACGCAAAAACCCTCAACAGCCACATGATAAAACTTAAAGCAATCTTTTAGCAATAAGGGTGACATATTGACGTGCTTCTACGGCAGATACTCGAGGAGCCCAGAGAGAAATAAGTAATAACAGAGAATTTACTTTATTTCCACTGTATACTCAGTGTTTAATTTGTACTTACTACAAAACTGAGCGTAAAATTTTTTCAGTTGAGTGATCTTCAAAAGTGATCTTAACTATTCAGAAAAGACTAAGTCTCTACAGTAAGTGGCAACTTAAACTGTATCAAGGACATAGAGATATATACAGTAATTTGTAGTATTTCGGCCAATGATACATAAGGTAGTTGCACCTTCTTTTTATTTTTGTTCTTCAACACCTCATTCCTGCGCGATGGAGAAAGGTCGCTCAGACGGAAGTTTGGACTAATGTGGCAGATGAATTAATCACCCCTTTTGCTGGGTGTGAACGCCATCCATTGGGCCATGGAGGAATCAAAAATCCTTTCACGTTCAGTTCGCTTTTTCTGTACTTTATTGCTTTCGGAAGAAGTAGCTTCCATCATCAGAGCCCCGCAGCTGCCTGATGAGACATTTCTCAAAGCTGACAACACAATAATGAATTCAAAATGTCTTCACCATTGTGTTTTTTTTTTTGACGAATTTTAGGGCCTTTTAAAATAAGCCACCAGGAGAGACCGTTCATGAACATTTAGAAATAAAAAATCCAGGAATTATCAAGTTAGTGAATGATTTTTGTGAATAATTTACAAAGAAAAGTATAAGGGAAAATATTCCCTAACGCATGAGCTGCGTAAATTAAGCGAATTTCTCAGTTTTGAGGAATAATTATATTTGAACTTTCCCAGTCATGTAATCCTCGACACACACATACACACACACACACACACACACACACACACACACATAACACATTTTTGTTGAATAGGATCGGAGAAAATATCGAATAATTTTTTATTTTTATTAATCTGTGATCTGAACAACCTTAATAGCTTAATAACAAAGAGGTTGTATAATATTCGCAACCATTTTTTTTTTGTATCTTTATGCCAGCCTTAAGTACTTCGAACAAAAAAGAATGAAAGGAAACTCTGGTATAAATTACTCACACACAACATTCCTTTCTTTCAATTAACAAAATAATACACTTGGAGCTTCTAGTGAATGTTAGGCTCAAAACGGACTGTTATTAAATACCTCTAAAACATATCATGTGAGCTTTAAAATGAAAAGTGATGAACCTATACATTTAGATATCAATTTAAAGAATAAAACTTGAAATGATCATAAATACTAATTATTTAAATGTATTTTCTATCAAAATTTGAAAACAAATGGATAAATGAGGTGAAATGAAAAATAAGTTTCTTTTTTTTTTTTAATAGCTATGTATATAAAAAATCTTAGGCGTTTTAAAATGTAATTAAAAAGAAGGTAATGAAAAATTAAATTTTCTATATAAAAGATTGTTGTATTTGGTAAATTAAATTTTTTATATAAAATATTGTTTTTAAATTAAATTTATTAAGGATCATTTAACTGTTTTAATCTGTGTTGAATAATACATTAATTTCATGCACTCTTTGAAAAAAAAAATCCATCAAAAAATCATAACTGCTTACACTTTTAATAATTCGCTTTTAAGAATAAAACAATAACTGACTTAATTCATGTATTATATTAAAGTTATATCATATAATGGGATTTATTGAGTTGAATAAATGCAGAAATTAGCAGTGTAGATGATTATAATCAAATTCAGGATTACTGATAAATCCTTACTAAAGATATTGAAAGTTTCCCTCTATCTTCACTCCCGGACAGTCTACAACCAGCCTAGGAATTATCCTACCTTTTATGCTAATTTAATCTTATTTATGTCCATCTTTATTGAATAAAACATAGGAAATCTCATATTTCGCGTAAAGAAATTAAATAAATAATTAATTAATAAAAAAGTAATTTTGAGAAAAGTTAGATGAACGACCATGAGAAAAATGTGTCTTGCTTGGAGAAAAGAAACTCCCCAATCACTGTTTTCCTAATGAAGCAAAACACATGTCAAGGCCGCGGGCTATCGCTGGCGTAAATCCTAGACCTAGATATCTTACCCCAAATATTGTCTTGGGAAAATACATTTTTATCTCAATTTTATAAAGGAAGGGAGTGAGAGTGAAAGGAGGAGGAGAGTTAGAGAGGGTGGGTGAGTGGGTGATGGGGCGAGTGGATGAGAGGGGAGAGAGAGAGAGAGAGAAAGAGAGAGAGAGAGAGAGAGTGGGAGGGGGAGTGAGAGAAAGAGGGTGTGAGGGAAAGGGAGAGAGAGAGAGAGAGAGAGAGAGAGAGGGAGAGGGAGAAGGTGAGAGAGAAAGAGAGGGCGGCAGGGAGAAAGAGAGAGAGAGAAAGGCATTGTTTTATAAACAAATAATGAGAGGGAACATAATAAAAAAATCTATCTGCCCTCGCCAGGAATCGAACCTGGACCTCCTGCTATCCGGGCCGGTATGCTAAATCCATTACACCACAAGGACTAGCTAGTTATCTCATTCAACTCCCTCTACATTAGCGAGAGCCTAACTTACGAGAAAGACGAGAACTTCGTCTTAAACTCGAAGTAGCTGGCATTGTTTTATTTATTCTATTTCCTTAAAGCATTGTTAAATATGGCATACTAATACATTTATTCGAAGTTGTATGTTAGTCACTGGAAAATATTTAAGTATGTATTTGCATTTTATTTGTACGAACTCCGTCGATAATTTAGTCTGCTACTAAACCCACCCTTCCTCCCTCTCGCCAGATTTCACAATTTAATTAAATTATCTGAAGGGGAACAAAAATAAACTTTAATGAACTTTCGTAAGTTTACAGAGTAAAGTAACCATTTTTAACTTTTTGCAGAACAAATAAAAGCGAGAAAATGGAATAGCTGTCCAGTTATAGGAATAGTTAACTATTTGGGAATCATGAAACTATTGTGATTATAAAAGGTTTTGGTTATATAATCCATAGAGCCCGAGCGAATTTCAAAGAAATTTAGATATTGAGATTTTTTGACAATATTTTTCTTATTTTCTCCAATCCTAATGTCTAAACAAGGAAATTTATTAAAAAGAACAAATAATTTTATTTTTATAGAAAAATTAACAAATAGCACTAAAATGCAAAACTCAAAATAAATTTTATAAATTCATAAAAATTGAGTGGAGGTTTACCTACGACATGCAATTGAATTAAAAATCACAAGAGGACTATAATGGAAGAAATATTAAAATTATCGAAATGAATGTTCTAATAATAATATAAACTATATGATTTGAATCTTTATTTACCGAGCTTAGTAGTGAGAATTGACAAAGATGGGGAAGTACTCTTAATTTTAGTAGAATAAACTTCCATAAGTAATTATTATCTATATGAGGCGAAATTCGGTAATTAGCACTAAAATAATTGCAAAGTGTATTTTACTGAAATCACATGAGGTCATGAAATCACATAGGTGTATATGTTAAACCAACGCAACTGAACTTCGACGCACTTATTAAAACTTTTCTAAAATTCCAATGTTGTAATTTTTATTTAAATGCATTTAAATCGTTTGTAAGTAGCTCGTTGAATTGAAGATAATCTGTGAACAAATAAATTAAGTTGGATAAATAGGGTTTCTTTGACAGACTTATAGGTTTCGAGTTGAGAGATTGGGATGCATGGGATGGTCATAAATTATGGTTGAAGGAAGTATACAGACTCATAAAAATTCATTATTTTTATTATTTGTCAGTGAAACATAATTATGGTGGTATCATTAGGGAAGATGCTCTGATGAGTGAGAGCTCTCCCTCGGGTAGAATGAGCTATCCATTGTTATCTCTAAAAGGGAACTGTTATTAAAAGGGCGTAAGTGTATATTCATTTAGTTAATGAAAGATTAAGTTACCTGTTTCCTTCTGGCCCGTATCGAGTAGGAAAACACTTCTGGACTTATTTTCTCTTCAAACTTGATGTCAACAGACTGTTTTTCACGAATACTTAATAGAAGTAAGTGAATTTTCACCAAATTCTAATAGCAATATTATATTTTGCTTTGAGTTTCGACTATATAGGAATGGAAGTAATATAATGCCGAAAAGTGTGGGTATATAATATAATCATAAAACGTTTTTATAAATTATTCGGAGTGTTTCTAAGCAGTTCTTGGCACATTTCGTTCCAGAGGGCATGAAATATGTGTTTAAAATAATTTTTCAGGATTGCTTTTAATGCAAAAACAAGAAATTGTGACAGTTAAAATTTATTTTTGGTATTTTCTAAATTCTACCTATAAGATACCACAAGTCATCTATATATATATATAACCTNATATATATATATATATATATATATATATATATATATATATACTTATACAAGAGTGTGTGTGAATGAGTGTGTTGGGGCGTTCACTGAAAATCAAATGAAACAAAAGAGTTGTGGACTGTAAGGCAAACTAGTATAAATAAATGGCTGAACATGTAAGAACAAGAAATTTTAAATCCACTTACCACAATTTTCGTTGTTTCTCAGGGTGTAGGCAGTTTCTTTGGTTTTAAAAACAGCGTTCAGAGAGCTCTTCCCACAGTAAATTCCTCCAAAAGGAACGGATCTCGTCCGGTTCAAGATTTTTTGTTCACTGTTATGTAGTAATCTGCAAAACTAAAAATTTCTTGAACCGCCGTGCACCATTAATTTTACGAAATTTGACAACTGATGTCTGGCTAATATCGTTAGTTGAAACCACCTGAGAAAATAATAAAAAAAAAAAAATAAAAAAAGAGTGAGAGGTCATTTTTTCCTGAGGGACAACAGCACAGGTCTGGCGCGCACTTGCGGAATCTCTAACAACTTATTGTATATGCTAATAAATGTAAAGTGTAGATAGCGCTGGTCTATTGCTTTATATATATATGACATTTTTATTCCTTTCCGAATGTTCAAAATTTGTAGAATAGAAAAGCCTAATGAGGCATTGCCATATTCCGTAGTTTTATTAATGTCAGAATTTAGAGGTGGGAGGAGAGGGTTAAAGAAGAAAATATTTTACTAAAGGAACTCAAGAAGGAATTTATCTCCCACTACCACTAATCTCTCAGTCGGCAAGGAATCAGCATAGTGGCATTGCCTTCATCTCGAGATGAACCAACGAAAGAAGTGAAAATTCTCGGGAGAATGAATTTTCTTATGCATCAAACAGGCGCACATGAGGTGTCTCTGACGGTTCACATATCTATTTCCATCTCTGATCAATAACAGTTTCTCGTTGACATTCATCCCCAGCGAAGCGTGACTTTCAGGGGGATAAGCTCCTAGCTGAAATCCTACTGCCTCAGACGNCCTTCAGTAAGCATTTTAAAAGTATAGAAATATTATTAAAATTATACTTTAGAAATAATACAACAAAAACATTTTGTTATGTATGTGTTTTATCATAAATTACAGCATCTGATTATTAGAAAATATGTTACACATCATTATTGAATTCAATAACCATTCCAAGTTTTTAATTTAGCAGTGGAGAATTCAAAATATTCTCAGTTGCATAAAAAATTTTATTTATTCTTCTTTTATAGGGTGAAATTCAAATTAAATTTCTAAAACTGCCTTTTTATATATTCCTAAAGTAAATAAATAACATAGAATTAATTTAAGCATTTAGGATATAATAATTACTTTAAATAAATCCTCAATTCAATATATATAATTAAACGTACATATTTCATGGTTCACAATGAGCAATATTTAACAAACAACAGAGTTTTCTATGCTAAGATTACACCATGACCTTAGTTACAGAAAATACAATTGATATTTTCAGGCAATCGCTCATTGTTTAAGGTTGTACGAAAGCGAATGCTGATAATTGATTTTTCTCACTTATTTTTGAGATAGTCAGTCGATCGTCGAACTTTATGGGGTAGGTTTGTCAGGGATTCGAATAAATAAAAATAATTTTATTAAACAAAAAGTTCTTATTATTGTCAATGCTTCGGCCTAAATTTCAGGTCTTCTTCAGGGCGATGGGGGCGATAGAGAGGAAGACAGTTTCCTAAGGTAACTAAAATATAACTATCTTTAAATTGATTCTTCTCAACCCGGGGATTCATACAACAAGAAGCTCTCTAATTTATTATTATTTATCTAAGATTATTAGAGTTTCGTTCGTTTCCATAACATTTATTTATATTGCTTCATTAAAAAAAATACTAACTACAATTTATCAATCGTAGGTGGAATATTTGAATAAAGATTTCTACATTCATAATACCTATATTACTTATTATAATTTTTCGAATCGTAATGAAACTCTTTAAATATTGAAGACTTTTTCTTGAAAGCCTATGGTTTTTTTTGCTTACAGCAAAGTAAACCTTGAATAAGTTATATTTTCCAGGTTTTGTCACTTGGAATTAGTTGAGGGGGATGGATGCGAGGTTAATAGTGGTTGTTGGGACTCGAGGAAGGTCAGCGAAGAGGAGCGTGTAAGTCAGACGCGTGTTAGGGCATGCACTCAAGGATCGTGAACCTTCAGAGCTGATGCAATATCGTGCGGACGTACCCAGCAGTATGAAAACTATTGCTTCAATCCTGTGGGATTCGAAACAGGAATCTCCTAAACAGAAATATAAAGTCTTTAAAGATGAAATAAAAATAAATTATCACCAACACACGTTATACTACCATGCACAATTAATAATAGAAATTTAAATATATATTATATGATAGAATTATTTGATGTTTTTTTGTATGTGTTCGGTCAAGGGAGATCCATGTGTATTTTTTAAATTATCTGTCAACGTTTCGGCTGACATTGTAAGCCATCTTCAGGGCTACCATGAAGGCGAGAGAGGATGTCGTGTCACCAAGATCCCATTTTCGTGTCTAAAGGAGTCATAAAATGTGACCAAGCCTAGCCAACCCAACATCCAAAGAATCTAGTCTTTCAATCCAAAACCCTCAAAATAATTGCAAAAGCTTCCTATTACGTATCCAATTCCTCTCTTCACCACGATTTTAATATTCCT
>KZ807130.1:633340-646180 GCA_000696205.2 Oncopeltus fasciatus
AGCCGTTAGAAATATGTTTCCCTCATTAATTCTTTAAGATATTTTAATATTTATAAAAAAAATTAATCTTATGTTTCTTAAATTTATATTACAAATTTACTTATAAGCTTTCAATAAATAGTCTTCACGCAGGAGCTTCGTAAATTAAGCAAATTCATTTGAATTTTAGATAGTGAATATTTGTATTAGAAATTTTCACGTCATGTAAATTCGATTTCCTATTAAAATATGTTCCGTTCAAAATGACCTTAGATTACTTTATAACAGCCGATTGAAGGACATATTCATAGAAATAGTATTTTCCACACACAGATAAAATTCTCTTCAAATAAATCCGCTCTAGTTAAGCCTGATTGATCTTATTTCCTTGAAGGGGGGGGGGATTTCTCTTCCATTACTGTTTCCCCTCTACTCGGTGTTCCTTCCGGCGATTTTATATCGATATGACCGGTAAATCGAGTCGACAATATCGCCCCCAGGAAATTGGACTGGCAGGAGGAGAGTGGGAGGGGGGAATTTGCCCCTCCTGTTTGTCGCTTTGTATAACTCCCTTCCCTAATATGCTCCCCCCCCCCTCCACCTTTCTTCTAAATATATGGCTTTTTAAACATTTCTCTGTCCCAGTTCCACAGACAAAACAATCCTCTTATCTGTACTCCTACGCGATTCCGACCTGTCCTCCCCCCCCACCCCAAGCAGATCTCATCGCTACTGCTTTTGTCTCCAGGCCACTGTGTTTTCCACGAAGGGAACAATATCTCCCTCTTAACTTATTTGTGTTTCCTCAACGAGCACCTGGGAGCTTTCACGAATTGCAGACGAGTAGGCGAAATGATATACGCCACTTAAATCTAAGCATTGCTACATCGTGAATATCAGATGTAGTGCCTAGGTGTAGGATGAGAATCAAGTTAATAGCATAGGTTAATTATAGATTTATTTATTTATTTTCTTTGAAAGACAAAAATGAGGCAAGCAATTTTGAAAAGATATTAACAATTTAAAAGAAAATTATATTTTTAATTACAATGTATTCCATCCTAATCCACTAGCACAGACCTTGTCTTCCATCTCCAACCAATACGACTCTTCCCGTCGACTCAAACGGCCCCGTGACTTCCTGGGGACATAGCCTGTAAATAATTTGAGAGTGGTGTCATTGGTCATCTTCTCTCCTCATGTGATTGTCATTCAATGAAATTTTTACTACTCATTGTAATCAAATTACAAAATGTTTTTATTTTTAACAGAATGTAACAAGTAAGTAAAGGTTTAAAAAAAATTACAATCTGTTAAAAATAACATTTTGTTATTTTATGTCATTGTAAGAAAATTAACAAATAATATAGTTCCAAAGAGATGAGTAAGTGTCAATTTATTCCACTCCGAGTTAAATAGAATCTGTTATCCCAAGAGATTCCGGGTCCATCTTCGTTTGAGTCGCCGAGTTGTTTTAGGAATCACAGTTTTAATTATTAATTATAATAATAAAAAATAAATGAATATATATATATATAATTCTCGGCCCCTGACCATAGCTGTCAGAAGAGGATACCGATTACGCACTGGGAAATCCAAAGGCAGATGTGAGGAAAATAAGAATAAATTTTCGATGGGCACATTTGCTGGCAATAACTAATAATAATAAAGAATCAAGACATCAACACAATAGATCATGCAAGTAAGACGTCCTAGAAATCGAACAAATCAATTCCATTGAAATTTGATACAAAAGTAAGGAATATCCAAAAGTAAGGCATCTGACAGACACCAATCTATCAGAAGAATGTGAGGTTTGAGAATGAAGACCCAAAGAAATAAGGGACGTAGTGACCTCATGAAACTCCATGAAGAAAAAGAGAGAGAATAAAACGAGATCAGAAATAATTCTCAAATGAGGTTGATAGCCATTTGAGATCCTTCATCTTCTCGACCTAAATATTATATTAAATTAATAATTTATAGCAAATGCTGGAGTTTAAAGCTAAATTGGTGAATGGGGGTTACCTTCCTTTTTTTTCTCCGGTTGCTAGACTGTCTGTTCTTTCCAGAATCGCCAATGTAGGATAGGTGAATAATTGAATTATTCTTATCAGTTTTGAGAGTGGTGTCATTGGTCACCTTCTCTCCTCATGTGATTGATATTGAATGTCTTTTTTTTTTCTAATTCATTGTGATGATCAAATTACAAAATGTTTTAATTTAACAGAATGTAATAAATAAATAAAAGTTTAATAATGAAAAAAAATCTTATCAGTTGTATTCTTCTGTACTGACGTTTATATATTCAGGTTGTTTTGTCAAGGTTACGAAGAAAATTAGTATTAAGGAATTTTTCTCATCCTGTGACTAATGCTTTAGCATCCTAAGGCAAAGAATCGAGGTTCAATTCTCTTAGAGCAAGTTTTTCTTTTTATGTTTGCTTATGTATGTTTGAAATGACCAAGAGGATTCTTTACGTGCTCTTGAGAACGAAAATCTCTAATTGGATACCATTCTTCATTGAATGAGGAACTTTAGGTGTTCAGAACGTTAAACTGACTACAAACATTTTCTAGTTTGCCGTTGGTCGCTAATAAGCATGTACCTAGCATATGTTTCTCCTCTGTGGCTTGCAGTGGGACTGAATTATAATTTTGTGCGTGTTATTTTCCCAAACAAGCGGCAAATATCAGTTTATCACAATACGAGCTATCAAAGTAGACTAGTATAATGCAAAACATTCCTTTCCCAGGGAAGATTTTTGCGCGTAAACATAATGAAAAATGTATTTCTGGATAGCACTATGTGGAAGGTTGCTCTAGTTCTGCTTCCATTCTGTCTGCTAACTGAAGCAGAAAAGGTATGAAGTAGAGGAACCGCAAAGACCACAACAAAGGGAGTTCAGTGTCAGACCTGAATCTCACCCCCACATCCTGCTAAAACACCCCTAGACGTTCTACTTATAACCTTACCAATGTAACTATATACACTAGGATTTCAATAACGACTGGGTAAGCGAAAATTTCATTTTTAATTTTATTCATCGATAAAATCTTGCCAGGACCGGAATTTGAATCCGCAGTGTCGGTCTTCCCAAACCCGAACGGATCCACTTGGCGAAAAAAAAATTAATAATTTAATTTAAAGGTAAATATCTGATAGTAGAGTTTTATGAGGAAAGGATTGTCAGGAATTCGGTCTTTGTAACAGAATAATTTAAAAAATAACTTTTAACAAAAAAAGTTTTTATTTTAGCCAATGTATGGCCTAAATTTCAGCCTTCAGAAAGAGACTCCTGCTCAACAGTAACTAAATCATGCCAGTCTGAGAGCAGTAGTCTCTCTCTCTCTCTCTCTCCATCACCCCATTTGCCCTGATGAAGGCCTGAAATTTAGGCCAAAACATTGGATAAAATAAAAACTTTTTTTGTTAAAAGTTAGTTTTTAATTATTCAGCTACAAAGACCTAATTCCTGACAATCCTCTCCTCATCTCCTCATTTAATAATTTAATTTCAAAAATTCCAATTATTCTTTACTTTTTTCTATAAATACATACATATCTATAACTATTATATGTAATGTCTACATGCTCTTACTATTTATGTAAATATTTAGAGCATGTAGACAACAACTGTTAAAATGATAGTTCTATTATTTACTAAAACGTTAGTTGATCTTCGAAAAACAAAACCCTTTATAAACACATTAGATAAGCCTTAAATATGAAGGGAATAAAGTAGATGAGCCTAAATGATTATGAGCCTAAATTTAATAAATTCAGTTGAAAAATGCGACAAGCACTATTGAAACTTATAGAATAAGGAAATGCATCCAGTACATGCACATTTTACATTACGTAAAAACCCAATCCGGTTTAGAGCCTTTCTATCGTATAGCAAATTTAATTAATTTTTGGATAAAATCAGTTAGGGGATGGGGGCGTAGAGTTAGGCTAAAACTTATAATACATACTTACAATCTTATTTGAGATACAAGTACTTTATTTTTTTAAATAATAGGTATATATTGTAAAATGGATCAATGATGGCTGAGCACTTCCTTTCGGACGAGTCTAGAACCTGGCGTTTCTTTAGGCCCATTGCCATCTCCATGTTGTAAGATGAAATTCGCCATTTACACATATAACCGTCTACCTTTAATTGAACGTGGTAAATCTGTTAAGTAGCTATCGCATAACGATTTTTAATGTAAAAACCAGATTTGCATTTTGGGCGTTTTTAAAATGGATTCATCAAATTCTGTTAATTTGGGTTGAAATAGGCGAATGGCAAAGATGGTATATGGAGAGAATAAATTGAGAAATATCTTACTCATTGTTTTTTTTAGGAAAGGAATTCTAAACATAATTGATACAGATATAATGTTTTGTTTTTTTAAATTTTTATTCCATAAAAGATTTGTACTATTATTATCTAGTAATTATTAACAGTAATTTCTGTCTACCTTTAATAAATTCATTGTTATAAAAATTATAATAAATGTAATGTTAATGTAGACAATGAAAATATTGATTACTTACTTTGAATAAAGTATTATTCAACAATAGCCTAGTACCAAATTTGCAGATTCGAAGTACGCGTAATATGCCTCTTGTCTTACATGAATAATAGTAATGTTTGTGAATTTAGCTAACTTTTGCAGATCTGGCGAATGATTTACATAGCAACTACCAGTTCAGACTGAAACATTAATAACAGCTACACTTATTCTCACGTCTAGGGTAATAAATTGTATAGGCATCGTCCGGTAGTTACTCTCATTGCGCTAGTCCAAAGAGGTCCGTCATGCAACAGCCATAGGAAGTCTAGGGTGGTAGAAGACATCGATGACCTTGGCTGGAGGGTAAATATCGATCTTACTGTATCCAATGCCACCTGTAGCCTCTCGTCTACGTACAAAGGCTTTTGACGGACCAGGTCCAACACTGATCAATACAGTACACAATGGGGGTAAAAGACTATAGGGCGGAGTGCTTGCGTGCGACCCTGGCACAAGTCTCTTCTTTCATTAGAGCATGCACTTCTAAACTATTGAAACTAACTATTCCTTAGCCAGCTTTAACTTAATGTTAACTATAGAGTTAATAGTAAATAATCTAAAAGGTTATTTTCACTATCAATGAATATAGAACTATCATACCATCTATTATCCGCCTTCATTGGCTTCCGGCCAAGAAGATGGACAATGTCCGAAAGCGCTCGCCAACAGAAGATGGTTTGTAGAAACCAATGAAGACGGATAATAGAAGGTATGATAGTTAATAGTAAATAGTTAAGTAAGATATCATATATCTCCACGGACAACAGCGTATCCATCCGAACTAAGTTCAGTCATTTTTGCACATTTCTTTTCGAAGGAATTAAGCTATTCTCATTGCACAACTATTAAAAAACAATTAAAAATCATCGTAAGTAAGATAATTATATAAAGGCATGAAAGGATAATTTCAAAATGGTCCAATAAACAGGTCAAAAATTTACACTGTTATTACCTATTTTATTAAAAGCCCTTTAGAGCACTTTCGAAGTCACTGAGTCATACTCAGAATTTTCTGCTGGTCGATGACTCCCCGAGTCGACTATCGTAGAGCAATGAACTAGCTGAGAGCACTGAGGATGTCGCAGTGGTCCCTAAAGCGCTCTTAAAGGCTCTTAATTAAAGACACTAGCGGTGGAGGTTCTTGACTTATTTATTCCACCCATCTAATAATATAAACATCCACTAACCAGCAAAAAATATTATTTCAAAATTTTCAGAGATTTAGTCTTAGATAGGCGAAAGGAGGCGGAAGTTACTCATTAAAAAGATAAACTAGAATATATAATAGATTCTCTTGAATGTTAATACTAAATAAAACTTCCAAAAAATTGTAATAACTAAATGCTTTGCGATTAACTGAAACGACTTAGTCGATTAGTAGGAGTTCAATGAAGGCACCAATAGTAATTATTGCCACTATCGCTGATTAATATATTCGCTCCTTTAAGTTAACTTTTGTGACAGAGGGAATGCTAGGAATGGGCTAACATATGTGAATCTTCCTTTAAGAAATTTCGAATGGTTCGAAAATGTCCTAACTCATCTTCATAAGAGAAAAAACTAAAAACTGATGCCTGGAATCTTCGTATAGGAACACAGTCATTTCACAGATATTTCCCAGAGAACATTGAGCGACTTTTGTCAAATACTTTAAAATTTTTAACCCCAAGTGAAAGGAATTATTCCCAGGAGTGATTATTTTCGAAAGAGCAAAAATTTAGCTATATTTTCAGGGAACGCAATATTAACTAGAAGTGGATAATTTCGTAGTTTTGAGACTCTTGCGCTTAGAGAGACTAAAATCATGAACATGTGATCCAGACGTCCTCTCTCGCCTTCCTGATAGCCCTGAATAGCCTACTATTGTAAGCCGAAAAGGCAGATAATTAATTTTACAAAAAAAAAATTATAAAGTTTAAATAAATATAAGTTAGAGTAATTACTATTTCAACATACCTGCATTCCAATAATAGCATATATAAAGAACAACATTAAATAGTGAAATATGAATTAAAAGTGGATAATTTCGTAGTTTTGAGACTATTGCGCTTAGAGAGACTAAAATCATGAACATGTGATCCAGACGTCCTCTCTCGCCTTATTGATAGCCCTGAATAGCCCACTATTGTAATCCGAAACGGCAGATAAATAATTTTCCAAAAAAAAATTATACAAGGAAATATGAATTTATTTAATAAGGAAAAGAAAATTCTAAACTTAGATATAAGGACTGTATTTTGTGTCGTTATGTANACATTTACTAAATAGTAATACGGAATATTCTGGAATTATTTTTAAAATTTCCAACGGTTGAGTGCATACAGGAAAAATATATTTATGTTTTTAACATCTTTATAATAATTTTAATATGAATCACTTAATAAATAATTTCAATTAAGTAGTGCAAAAATTGCGTAGGAATACAGGAAACTTCTTGAAAAACGAATATTGCTATGGGAGAAAAAGTGAGTATCCAAGAATATCGCGATTCTCAAATAGTAAAATGGAAGGAAGATAGTAGAGTAAACCTAGTGAGAAATCTGAGAATTTTGGACTGAAAGGATTGTATTCGTTTGATATTGGAAGGCTTAGCGGCACCCCACAGAAATCTGACAAGTTGGACTAAGTAAATCCGAAATACTTTTTAAGAAATCTGTAGGGGTTTTTGCTCATTCTGTGATCCCAAGGAAATTTCAAGATCCAACATCGAAAAAGTTAACAATATTAAAATGTTTCACAACAGGTGTTGGCAGTCATGGGGAAAATGATGTCTTTATTCCGTTCGAAGAAAATGTTCATATTTGTTTTCGACTTGGCAGAACAACAAGAAAGCTTATGAGGCGAATGGTATAAGTAAGAAAGGCATAGTGTGGCATTTGTAACAGATGTTAAAAAATTTTGTATTTGTAATAGATGTATAATATGATAAAATATGTGGTATTTGTAACAGGTAATACATGTTAAAGAGGAAGCGAATATTTTTTTTCTAAGTTAGATTTGTTCTAAATGTTTCTAAATCTTAGTTTACTTTCTTTTGTGAAAAAAAAAACCGAATGTTTTGGTCCAAAATAAAGTATTTTTCTTCTTAAGTTTAAGAAAAATGTATCAAAGTTCTTTTCTTTCTTTTTTTAATCCTTAATTTAAAAAAAAAAATTGGGAAAACTAAATCTCAGTGAAAATTGCAGTTTGTTTTTACAAAGTGTGAATTGAAAAAACTCAAAAGAATATATTATCTTCGATAAAAAAAGGAGAGTTTGTTGACCGTAGATATTATTCTAAGATGATTTTAGTTGGGGTTCGTTCAAGGTAGATCCAAAAAACACAAATTTAAAAAATGTATTTTTTTATAAAGGATTATCTGCCAACGTTTCGGCTTACATTGTAAGCCATCTTCAGGGCTATCATGAAGATGAGAGAGGACGTCCTGTCCCTAAGTTCACATTTCCATGACTCAAGTACTTAGAGTATCTAAAATAGTAAATACTCCGATTTCCTAGAGCGCATATATACGACTACTTACTAAAAAAAAATATGCTTTAAAAATCGCTTGGAGCCGTTAGAAATATGTTTCCGAGTTAAAATCATTAGTTACTTTCATAAATCGATCTCCCAGTCAAACAAAATTAAAGTATAAAATTCAATTTGCTTGGAGGTATATGGAAGGGGTTGTAAGGAAGCAGATTGAGCCGGCCTGAGGAGGCCTTGGCCTGTATAATTCAAGGCTCTGGGCTGGGATTGCAGGAGAGTGGGCTCCAGCGATTCCACGGGGAAGATGGTGTCTTAGTGTGCACTAGAATTTAGGCACCCTACTTTCGGAGAGCAGAGACACCTGCCGTGAAGAGAGCAGGCCCTCGTGCAAGAGGTAGTGAGTGGGGGCTGGGCCTTCAATGAGCTTCCATAACATGCAGATTTCCAATACTTCACTAGAGATAACCTAAGTTAGTCATTTGAACTTACAAGCAAGAAAGAAAGGTGATAAGGAGAATGTAAGAAATGCCTTAGGCCGAAAGGGAGATGCGCTAAATTGTCTAGTTATAGCAGAATAATTAATATAGAATATACATGCTTTTTGTATTTATTTAGAATCAAAAGATCTCCATATTACAATTATTTCAAGGAGGCGAAATGATATACGCCACTTAAATCTAAGCATTGCTACATCGTGAATATCAGATGTAGCAATGCTTAGATTTAAGTGGCGTATATCATTTCGCCTATTAAAATATGTTCCGTTCAAAATGACCTTAGATTACTTTATAACAGCCGATTGAAGGACATATTCATAGAAATAGTATTTTCCACACACAGATAAAATTCTCTTCAAATAAATCCGCTCTAGTTAAGCCTGATTGATCTTATTTCCTTGAAGGGGGGGGGGGGATTTCTCTTCCATTACTGTTTCCCCTCTACTCGGTGTTCCTTCCGGCGATTTTATATCGATATGACCGGTAAATCGAGTCGACAATATCGCCCCCAGGAAATTGGACTGGCAGGAGGAGAGTGGGAGGGGGGAATTTGCCCCTCCTGTTTGTCGCTTTGTATAACTCCCTTCCCTAATATGCTCCCCCCCCCCCACCNAATTTCCATGACTGAGTATTTCTAACTTCATTCTTCACATTTCCTCTCTCATCTTCATGATAGCCCTGAAGATGGCTTACAATATAAGCCGAAACGTTGGCAGATAATCCTTTATTAAAAAATACATTTTTAAATTTTGTGTTTTTTGGATCTACCTTGACCGAACCCCAACTAAAATCATCTCAGATTTGAGATTCATTATTGATAAAAAAAAATTTTTTAGTATTTAATCCCACGTAAATTTTAACAATTTTTAGTGCAAGGGAACAGAATAAAAAATCTAACTGTCCCAGCCAGGAACCTGGATCTCCTGCTAGCCGGTGCATTTATCACTTATGCTACCAGGACAAGTCTCTTGTGCGGGGAATTTAATAACTTATCAGACTTGTCCTGGTAGCATAAGTGGTAAATGCACCGGCCCAGATAGCAGGAGATCTAGGTTCTAATCCTGGCTGGGATAGTTAGGTTTTTTATTCTGTTCCCTTGCACTAAAAATTGTTAAAATTTGAGATTTATTTGTCACTCGAGAAAATCAGTAAATGATTTAGCATTGAATATACAGATTATAATATTGGATTTTGGAAGAGGTGGGGGGTTTGGTAATTTTTTAAACACCAAAAAGTAATTGTTTGAGTAAAATTGCAAAAAAAAAATCATACACGAACCTTAATGGAGAATAGACTCATTACTAAAATTACAAATGAACTAAAGCAGATGACGTTAATTTATAACACATAACTTAATGGGAAAAAATTGTAGAAACTTAAAAACAATTATTAATGGAGGTACATATTTTTCTATCAATGATAAGAGCTACTATTCAAAGATGTAACACCAGAAATGTTTTTCGTTTAAATTCCTCAAGTTCTTTAAAACAAAATTCTCATTATAAACTTATTTATAGCTATGTCAATATAAAACTTCCAATGAAGATTTCAATCGGTAACAGATGCAAAAAGAGAACTCCTGTTCATTAATAAGATCAATTACCCACAATTTATACCTATGAGTTGAAGAAACGTCCCATAAAACATGGGATTGGAGTATTTTTAAGGAAAGGTGAAAAATAAAAGAGATTCAAGTAGAAATATTGAACAGAAACTTTGATCTGTACGAATCGAAAGAATTTTTCAGAACTTTCTGATAAAGCACCTGGCCTTGACCATTTTGAATACTAAGTGACTGCTTCTCACACCACTTAGTTACTTTCTTTAACAATTTCTTACAAAGAGTGGATGTTCTTCCACCTTTGGTCCATCAGTTATATATTCCGTATAAAAAAGTAAGTAAAAAATATCTCGAAAATTATTGCAGTATCCATGTTGTCGATTGTCTCACAGAATTATTTATGTCAGTTATAGACGTCTGAAAAAACTATAAGTACAGAAAAGTTGGATTCAGAAAAAGCTTATGGTGTTATTTTCATTTATTTGAGCTTTGTCAAACTCAAGCCCTTAAATAAAGGTTAAAAAACTAATTTTTTTTTTAAGGAAGCATTTGACCCAATCAACCGACAGTTTTAGTACCATTGTGATAAGCATATGGCAGAAAATATATTCCATGTAGAATAATACAAAATAAATATTAGAAAACTACATAGTCATACACAGTTTTCTATATAGAGAAATTGTTTGTCCTCCCATTAATTATATATTCTGTCTGGATTAAGACAGAGCGACAATCTGAGTTCTCTTTATATATAGATTAAACTTTATATAGTAAAATAATTAACTCAGTATTTCATTGGGCAAGTATACAGCTAATGACTAACAGACTCTACTCTTATTGCAGTATTTGGAATTTATGAAAGTGGAGATGAGGTCANATTGTAAAAAAAAAAAAATCAAACAAGAACCCTTATGGAGATTAGATTCAATACTAAAATTACAAATGAACTAAAGCAGATGAAGTTAATTTATAACACATAACGTAATGGGAAAACATTGTAGTAAACTTAGAAACAAATATTTGACTCAATCAACCGACAGTTTAAGTACCATTGTTATAAGCATATGGCAGAAAATATATTCCATGTAAAATAATACAAAATACATAAAAGAAAACTACATAATCATACACAGTTTTCACTATAGAGAAATGGTTAGTTCTCCCATTAATTATAAATTCTGTCTGGATTGAGACAAAGCAACAATCCGAGTTCTCTTTAAATATAGAGTAAACTTTATATAGTAAAATAATAAACTCACTATTTGATTGGGCAAGTATACAGCTAATGACTAACAGACTCTACTCTTATTGCAGTATTTGGAATTTATGAAAGTGGAGATGAGGTCATTAGAAATTGTAGAAAATTATCTAGAAACGGACATATGGAACATTTAGGACAAGAAAATAGTAGAGGCATATCAATTTAAATACTTGTAAGTCATTTTAATGCCTAGTTTTTCACACTAGACACTTCAATAGTAATTCATTCTGGTCAATATTTGTTAAGTAAGAAATTAATATCTTTACTCCCGAAAAAAATCAAGCCCTTTCATCAAAATGTTTATAATGCGTGCTGTATTGTGTTATATTGGACTGACTTAGTGTAGAAGAAAAAATAAGAATATATTTATATTTAACAACTTAACAAATAACAATTTTCACTTCACAACTTAACAAGTTATATTTAACAACAAACACACTTAATAACAATTTTTTCTTAACAACTATCGTGCAGCTTTCATGAATTGCCATTGAAGAGACTGAAATACAATGATATTTTTCAGATGATTAGAAGTTATTTCTTATCACGAAGCAAACTGTGTGCTTTATCTAGCACTGGAAAAAAAACTCCATTCCTCACATTCACCTAATCATAGTGCTTTAGATACATACTCATACATATCTTAAACACAACTGATGAAAGGCTGAAGAAAACGCTGAGACCAAAAGAAATAGAGAATAAGTGATATGGTACACAGACTTGGCTGAAATATGCCAGTCAACTGACTAGTTTACAAAACCGAAAGCAGTCATGAAATTAAAATGGTCTTGGAACTGGTTATAAAATTTTAATAAATTTAGAGGGACATACTGATAGAAAAATTTTAAACAATTAATGCGAGGGAATAGAATAAAAAATCTATCTGTCCCAGCCAGGTCCCGAACCTGGATCTCCTGCTTTCCGTGCCGGAACAGGGCTGGGACAGATAGATTTTTTATGCCCTGAAAGCATAAAAAATCTATCTGTCCCACTAAATTATGATTTATACCGATAGAAAATTTATCCAAAGCACAATTTCTTGATTGATACAAAGGACAATTCCCCTCTCAAATAGTAAAATATACAAAATAAATCATTACCATAATTATAGGTGAAACAAGGACGGAAATTCTATACAAGTTGTTCACTATTCAGTTTTCCGGATATTTCAAGTGTTATGTAAAATGCTGCACATTGCCGGGAAACAACGAAAACTCATATGTTTGGAATTCAATGTATGAAAGGTTTTTATATTTATTTTTTTATTGAACTTAACGAAGCGCATTTTTTATTTCTATATCGAATTATTGGACGTTTAAATTATTTAAAATTGTAATATTTTTTTAAAAATTGAATATAGTATTGGTTATATATGGGATCTTCTCTTAAATTTATATTTATTTTCATCATATCTTGAGTCACTAATGCTAACGGTTTTTACCAAGCATAATTTAAAATTATTTTACTTTAGAATTTTAATTTAATTAAATTAGTAATTTAATTTATATTT
>KZ807131.1:0-22325 GCA_000696205.2 Oncopeltus fasciatus
ATGTGTCATGAACTTTTAAGAAGAGCGCAATGTTATTTGTGCGCTTACTAAAGTATGTAAACTTATAGTTTTAATCATTAATGTAATATATGTTATGTTAGTAATTGTGCTTTATGTCATTATTAAAAGTTATGAAAATAGTCTTCTCCGATGTAAATGCTGTGTTGTTTTCGAAACAATTTTTTTTTTAAATTTGAAACAGTTTTGAGAAGGGTTTTTAATATTCATTGCTTTAAATTGAACAAATTCCAAGTTTTCTCATTTATCAAATCCATCTGAATTATTCTAGTAGTTTAAGCTAATGATTTTGCCATATTGGCATATACTAGGCTGAGCTGTAGAATAATAGCTCTTTAAAAGAATATTTAAGAATAAATATATTACATGAATATACTAAAAAGGCTGAACAATATCGGAATATTAAGACAAAATAAAATGTTATAACGAAATGACTATTCACATTACGGAGAGTATAATGATGTTTGAAAATTGTTCTATCCCCACAAAATATTCACACAGACTCTTAAACATACAAAATGGAATTTTATGATTTATCAAATTATTTGAAGGCTGAGCTATGTTAGTTTCTTTAAAGCTGTATATATTCATGTCTGCAATAAATTGGACTTCATTTGTTCCTGTATATAAACTATTTATTAATTGAACGTAATCATTTTAAATATTAATTTAGAACACAAATAACATAAAAATACATTAAATTATTTTTTTTTTTTTTTTTTACAGATTCAGATCATATCATATGTACCCTTATTTAAAACTACTTCATTAGTTTAAATAATTATTAGAGACCGTTCATGGATAATTTATATGGCACTGAATAATTTCGTGAAAATCAAAATTCAATTCATAGTGCGAGAAATTTGCCTATGACCAACCACCACAATATTTCTAGAATATAAATGGGTTTTGAATTATGGTACTGTGTTGACTGAACAACTTCACTACTGGACACAAAACAGTTTATTGCATAAATATACATTAAGTTATATTTTTATAAAAGTAATTTGTTTTTTAAAAAATCAACTAAAAAAAGAGAAGAATAATTTTATTCCTGTGCAGTTTTATCATTCTTGTTCCTCTTAAAATTTTTTTTTTTTTTAAATAGGTTTCTTAAACCCTTCTTTCTTTTTTAGAAAAGTTAGTCAAGGATTCGGCCTTGGGAGGTAAAAACTAAAAATTAAATTTGTTAGTAAAAAGTTTTTTTGTTTTCCCAAAAACTAAATTCTTGAATACAAGGAACAAGGATAAGATAAAAATACATAATATTATGAAACAATAAATTGCCATTCCATCCTAATTCACTAGCACAGACCTTGTCTTTCAACTCCAACCCCTACAACCCTCCTCATAGACTCAAACCAAGATGGCGTCGCGACCTCCTGGGGACATCGTCTGTAAATAATTAGAGAGTGGTGTCACTGGTCACTTTCTCTCCTCTTGTGATTGTCATTAATGAAATTTAAAAAAATATTTATTGTAGTCAGATTACAAAATGTATCTTATTTTTAACAGAATGCAATATGTAAATAAAGATTTAAAAAAATATGATAATAACAAAACTGATATTATGATAAATGAGTAAAAGTATTTTTCTCTTATGGATGTTCAGTATTCAGTTTTCATTCATTTTATATAGTTGATTACACAGTTTCATCAGTTCATCTATTTATCCTTTTGTTGTATTAAAACATACAGACATGTTTCTACTCTATTTTTGTCTGTCTTCATTTGATACTTAGCCCTTATGAAGGCCTATAATTTAGACCAAAACTTTGGCGAAATTTAAAAAAAAAAAAACGTTTTACAAATCAGTTTTTAATTCTTCAGCTCGCAAGACTGAACCCCTGACTAACTTCTCCTCATTTTTAAAGTATGTTATAAAAGCCATATAATTCATTTAACAATCTACTACAAGAAAATAGTAATTCTAGGATATCCTTATTCGGATTTAATTACATATGTATTCTCAGTGAAGAATGAAATTTCCGATTGGCTCATTTGCGACGTGTGAAGCGCAGACGATGAGGTCCTGGGTTGAGAGTGATCCCAGGGACGCCTTCCAATGCCTTCTGTAGCTCAACCCCCATCTCTTCTTCCACTTCCACATTGAAGGTTCGCAACAAACCCCCGCTGAACAGCAGGAGTACCATGCGGGCAAGCTCTTCTCCGACACACACCCGCTTCCCTGTAACAGGAGCAAATGCAAAGCCGTGCAAAGCTAAACAAGGAATCTCATCTTCAAATATAGTGGAAATTAATGGAATAATTCACTATAAAAGAAAACAAAATATTGGGCCTTACAAAGAGCAAAGGATGGTAAGGGCGGCTCTCTGAAGTTGGCTTAAAACCAGGTCACTTATGATATATTTACTTAGTTCAAATGTAACGTTTTTGACCGAGAAGATTATTAGTTGATAATTTTTGGGGGTTCGGTCAAGGTTGATCCAAGAAAACAATTTATTATATCTATAGTAAAAAATACATTTTTTTTTGAAAATAGTAATTTTTTTTAGATCAAACATGACCGAAGCCCTAATAAATTATCAATTAGTTAAAAAATATGAAAGATTAATTCTCACCTCTTATTTTTTAATTTTTTTTTTGTAAACTAATACTGGGAAAGTTTTAATTTATATTTACGAAATACTTATTTATTCGAATCAACACATTAAGACATTAAGACTAAAGACATGTTAGAGTTTTCTAACATTTCTAACATTTAGTCTAGGAACGTCTCTACTCTTTTCCTTACATGTGAGAACAAGACAGCTGGGTGAAGCTTAGATTTATATATTTTCCTCAGTCCTACCTACTAGACAACGAAAGAGATAAACACTAAAATTCATGGTACTCTTTTTAGGTATTTACTGAGCTCTTTAGAGCTATTTAGAGGCTGCAGTGTCCTTAGAGGAATTCTTAACATCGCTTAATTAGAAGTAGGGATATAGCTGGGCGTTACAATAACGGTTTAGCAGCAACAAGTATCTGTTCCTTAAACATATAAATTTAAATTTGACATTCAAAAAGTGTCTCGTAAATAAGTGAACTTTAATTGAAATGTAATTAATTAGTTAATTAGAAATTATTTTTTACCATTTTGAAACGGGTTAAAGTATTCAGACTTCCGGATGGATCCATTGGTTGATAGGAAACGATTAGGATCGAAGGTTTCGGGTTCTGGCCAGTGTTCTGAGTCATGATGAAGGGCCCATTGGTTGACTATCACCATGGTGCCAGCCGCAACCTTGTAGCCTGCTAGATTCGTGTCTTCCAGGGTCCCGTGAGGTATACCTACACACAGAATGTGACCATTAGAGCTGGCTCTGATATGCGGCCAACAAGAGAACCATTCAAAATACTTGCGCCTACTGACTTTATTGTCAGGCTACAAAAATGACTATATATTTCAACAAACAGGTAAATAGATTGTTCCTGTTACATTGCGTATGTAAAGTACGTCAGCTCAAGACTTAATGCACCAATAATACTGTTACTATCACTAGCGTTCACTATGTGCAGTGTGTTTGGTGATTTGTTTCGTATGTGTGTTGACTCTAAAGACAATTTGGTTTCCCTCGTCTAATGTATAACCTGTGGCTTTCGGAGTGCGGTGGACACACATTTGACTCTGATAGCTTTACCAATCTTTCAACTAAATCATATGAACATATATATTATATACTTTGGAACTTACAGTTAACGACAGAATCGACAAAGAACTAATTTATTTTACTTATTCTAATATCTTCAGCATGTTGAAACTGTTAGGCCCTTTCACAAAATCTTCTACCTGTCATTGCAGCCTATAACTCTCCCCAATACCTTTCTACCGTAAAGCCTGGTCCATCCCCAAACCTTTGCCATTAAATCTGTACTTCCTTTCACTTACCTCCGACACATTAAAACAGTTTTCTCCGTTTTGACAACAGCTCTCCTCTTCCATTTGTCCTAAGTGATAGTGGTAAATTTCTTTATACATATCGTCTCTCCATTTTTCAACATACTTTCACGCACCAGAGACAAATGTTCCTGCCAATATTTATTTGGCAATGTTTAATTGCTATCTTTCTTCAATGCTCATTTCGATTATATTAAGTGCCCTGAAGATGACTTTGCAATATAATCCGTAACCTCTATGAATATATATTACAAACGTGCAGTTTAAAAAAAAATTTTTATTGTGTGTTTATTTTTTTACCAACTTTAGTTCCGAACCCTAAATATCTTTTAAATAAGTATAACTTCAGGCCAACTCTATCAGTAAAGTACATCGCTGTGGCTTTTGGGAATCTTCCTTTTTTCAGACAGGAATCAAGTTAAGGTAGGACCAAACTTAATAAACATCTACTTCAGACATCCCGCCAAGATTGCGCTATGCTCTGCGCATATAATTGACAACTGACTTGCTAAAAATCATTCTTCACACTCATATCTGCTGTAGTTTTTAATGCAAATGAAATTACTGTATGTCTAAATGTAAGTAAAATTGCCGCTTTCTAGCCCATTATTAAATCTACGTTAGTAGAATTCCACATGTCAGTGAAGCGATGTTTATATTTATATTCAAGACAAGAATACTTATTCTAATGCTAGAAAGAACTATAACAGGGCTAATAAATAAAATTATATAATGCGAGTCTAGGTTGAAGGTAGTTAGAAAAATAGTAAGACTTGAGATTCAACATGGAGATATTTGGACACCTCCATTGCATAGTGTCTCTAGAGTGTCGAAGAAAGAAAAGGAATGTCACCATGAGAGGATACGACCTTTGAACCTGCTAAACCGCTTTAATTAAGTTAAAGAACAGATGTCATTACGTCACTGTCTATCACTATGTCATTACGTCACAATTTCTCACTATATCATTACTTCACAGACTCTCTTTGAAGCATCATTCACTTCCATTTTAATATATTTGTAATAAACATCGCAACATATCATTATTCTAAATCAATGATTATTAACGATTTGTCTGATACAATTTAGCCATACCAGCATTATTTATATATATATTTCTTCCTTATTATTTCTTTTATAATAAAACGAATCCAGGATGGACCATGTCTATTGCCTCTTCCAATTGCTTGTCTCCTTTTCCTTCTTATTGCCCATTTTTCTTACGTCAGAAATAAATCTACTAAGAAATCGAACTCTGCTAAAAGCTTTGTCTGGCGCCCTTGCACTCAACTAACTTTTAAATGATCTAGTTACCGACTTTCCGTGAGACATGATACATAGACAAGATTGACAATAATCAAGGCAGCCTTTTGATTCGAATTGAATGCATAAATTAATACATTATCAATATAGTGAAATAAAAAAAGAAACAAAAATGACAAAGAAAGAATTAATGATTATTTTATAAAATTTACCTATTAGTATTATGATTGTATCATTTCTATAAGATGGCGCGATACTGTGAATTCACAACTTTCATAAGAAAAAGTCGTGAGTTTATAAACAACTTAAATAATTTTAATAATTTAACATTACCCAGTGGGACGACAGGACGTATCCTCATGGTCTCCAAGATGGCAGCCTCCGTGAAAGAACATTGTTGGAGGTCATCCAAATTCGGTAAATCCTTATCTCCCATAGAGCTGTCAATTTCTTCCTGCACTCGCTCCTGCAGAAATTCAGCAAAATTCCTTATCACTCTCACATACCCAATCCCAACTCATAAAAGATAAATGTTAGACGTGCATTAAGTAAACAGAAGTGGTTTACTAACTTTAAAGATCACAACATTTTGTATATAAAAGCAATATATCATCGCAAGTCTGTGCTTACATGATCAACTGCTGAATGCTCATTTCCTTGCAATTGAAGGTTTCTCTACATCCAAACTATTTATGAGCTGTTTTAGAATTTAGATCAAACAGACCAACTCACGACAAAACTTCAAGATCTCAGTAAATGATTACTCTCTCCTAGATGTTCCTATATCGTGATGGATGAACGCCAGAATATACTAAGTTGAGAAATCAACATTCCAGAACGACCAGTAAAGATAAACATGGCCAGGAATAATAATTTGAGTTCTCGTAATAATTACAAACTCTCACTCTGGTAGATGGTTGCAGTACCAGTAAAACATTTACTGTATGGTGCGAAATTCAAAGTATTTAACTAAAAATAAAGAATTATAACAATTTACCGTATTTGACAAACAAACTTACCCCATATATATTTAGAGTTTTGAACTGAGAGAGTTTAAAGACTCTCTTAATAAAACCAATGACGCACCTTTTGTAAATGGCAAATTTCTAAAAGGCATAGGGAACCGGTTAGAATCGCAGGCAAAAGCACCAAGCGCTCGAAAACAAGACTAAAGTTAAGGATGACGGAACTGGAGGTGAGTCTGAATCACGCCCAACAGGAATCACTTTCCAGATTTATCGAAGTACGAGGGGTACCGGTGCGACCTGGTGATACTCCCGCTGGTCTGGTGACGAGGGTAGGCGTCAGTCTGGGTCTAAAGATCGCTCCAGAAGATATAGTGGAGCGTCATCGCCAGCGAAGGGATGATCCTAGACCACCGGTCATCATATCGAAGAGTATGAGCCCCACGATCAAGCGCCTAGTAGTAGATGTGTGTGGTTCTCTGGTGGCCGGGTCAAATGCCGACAGGATGACGGCTGGCCTGTGGTGGTTATCAACATTCCAGAAGACCTGGATATGTTTGGATGACCATGGGCTATCTGGCGACATGAAGGTATTTGTGGCACTGTACCGGTGCGCATTTGGCGAATTTCCCATCTCTCTTTAACCTATAAATATTAAATGCTCCTCCTCGCTGGCATCCTTCAAATCATCAGCGATCTTGTTTTTTTATTCTTACCATGATTAATTGTTATTTTATTAGTTTTGAGTTTTATTGTTTTTCTTACGTTGTACTGTCGGAATAGCAGCCATCATTTGGAACTCACGAAACATAAGATATTTGTATATTCCTTTTTCTTTCTTCGTATATAAGCAATTAATTTTCGTCACAAAGACAATGATTAATCTTCCACATAAAATGGATAGAAAGCATTCTGGGTAACTACACAATTACCCACAACTTTTTCAAACACGCTATAACTTGTCACAAAAGTTTTGAGAGAATCAACCAAATACGATACCTTCACCAAACTACATCCACTGAGACGATAGCTGAAGAACTCGTGGGTTCAAACCAAAGAGTGTTTTGGATGTCCTTGGCACCCGGCGGGAAACTGAGGGAATTTATAAAGTGCCACTCACGCTATTTTTTGTGGACCTAGAGAGAACTACCGATGGCAACTCCATATATGATATTACAGACCTATATCATACAAATGTAATGGTAGAAAAGCCTCACCCTCGCCGTGTCATAATTTAATACCACAGATGCCAACAGTATGGTCTTTCAAAGAACAACTGTAACCACCTTCCCTTTTTTTTTTGTCTGCAAAAGTCTTAATCCTCTCCAATCCTTTACAACCATAATCAATGATCATTATTCTATGATCTTATTACAGCCCCAATTCTAAACCACTTACCCAATAAAGTCGTAACTTTCCTCACCTGCCTCCGAAATACCATTCTCCGAATCACACACTTTCCTCTCCTGTGGAAATTATCTACAGTAACCATCTTGCCAAAGCCTGGTAAACCCTCAAGTAATCCTTCTTCCTATCGCCTAATAAGCTTGCTTCCCCTCTCTTCAAAATTCTTTGAGAAGATTCTTCTTTTTGGTTTCCGAGCCCAACACTCCACGATCCAACAGGTGTTTCGTGTTGTAGATTGCATATCTTCCACTCTCGAGAACAAGCAGTACTGCGTTGGTGCCTTTCTCGATGTGTCACAAGCATTTGACAGAGTATGGCATCGCGGACTACTGATCAAATTAAAATCCATCCTCCCAAGCACCCTTTACCTTATCCTTTGCTCCAATCTAACCGATCGATTCTTCAGGGTTCGACAAGGATTAGATTTCAGACTGTGGGGAACTGTTAAACCATCCAACATCCAAAAAATACCGTCCTTACAATCCAAAATCCTAAGAATTATAGTTGATGCATCCTATTACGTCGCCAACTCCTTACTCCACAATGACCTTAAAATTTTTTTTTGTACAAACGTTATCACAACCCTTTTTAATAAATTCCACTCTGGCCTTTCCATGCATCCCAATCCCTTAGCCCAAACTCTATCTAGTATTACCCATCCTGATAATCCACCACGTCACCAGAATAGGAAATGGCCTCGTGACTCCAAAGGCCCCATTAGTCGAGACTGCCTCGTATTTGAGATATAAAGAGCTGATAGTCTGCTTAAGGCACTGTGTCCCTGAATAATGACTAGCAAGAAATACTTTTCGATTCCAAGGGTTGTGAAAAGATAAAATTATACAAGTGTTTAGGTTTGCCCAAAGTATATCACTTATTAATATCTGTCGTTTTGTGAAGTATTGAGTTACTAAAAGATGCCTTTCTAAGCAAGTCTATTTTTTGCGCAATTTACCATCAACTGAAAAAGATACTGAAAAGGTTCTGGAACAGCATGTAAAAAGTGAAGTGCTCATTCTCTCCTAGAATCGCAGCTTTACAACTATTAAAAAGGATTTAAAATATGCCATAAAGATGATTTGATGATTTGTGAGTGATTCAAACAAATTACAATGTAGACTTTTAGAGTTTTATTAAGAGTTCTACAGGATTGAATCAAGCTAGTGTTTGGGAAAAGGTCCTTGTGGGTTTCATTGACCAGTTGCAGTAATGCACCACTGGTGAAAGACTATTTGATAGGTAGCCCATGTTCACCTGTACTTGAGGATTGAGGGCGATGTAGAGGAAGAACCAGCGAAGTGTGGCCAGTGAGGTGTCGAGGCCCGCCCCGAACATGTCGGCCAGCAAGTGCACCATCTGCTCGTCTGTGAAGTGTTTGCCTCGTCCTTCTTCAGCACTCGCCAGGAACATGGAGAGGAAGTTTTCAGAAGACAAACGCTCACCTCGCGCCAGTTCTCTGTACAGTTCGTGAGTCCGCATCTGTCCGTCCTTTACAAATTTCAGAATTCTACTGTACTTGGGAAGGAACCTGCAACAAGAATACAGTCTACTACCAATTGCACCACTGAGGCTAGCAAGATAACTCATTATAAATATTTAATTTGGTTGTGGTATTTTATCCCACGTAAATTTCAAACAATTAATGAGAGGGAATAGAATATAAAAAACTATCTGTCCCAGCCAGGAATCGAACCTGGATCTCCTGCTATCCGGGCCGGTGTACTTGCCAGTTATACTACCAGGACGTGTTAGTTGTCTTAATCAATTCCCTCTACATTGCGAGAAGTCTAACCCACGAGAAATTTCAAGTTTTTATTAGTTTTTTATATTCTATTCCCTCTCATTAATTGTTTGAAATTTACGTGGGATAAAATACCACAACCAAATTAAATATTTATAAAGAAAAAATTAAATAAAGTAAATGACGAGAGTCGACAAAAAGTATGACAATGTCAGCTCCCTTGAGTACAAGACGAAGTTCTCGCCTTTCTCGTGGGTTAGGCTCTTGCTAGTGTAGAGGGAATTCAAAAAGTTATCTAGGTCGTCCAGGTGGTGTAACGGAAGCATACCGGCCCGGAAAGCAGGAGATCCAGGTTCGATTCCTGGCTGGGACAGATAGTTTTTTATATTCTATTCCCTCTCATTAATTGTTTGAAATTTACGTGGGATAAAATACCACAACCAAATTAAATATTTATAAAGAAAAAATTAAATAAAGTAAATGACGAGAGTCGACAAAAAGTATGACAATGTCAGCTCCCTTGAGTACAAGACGAAGTTCTCGCCTTTCTCGTGGGTTAGACTCTTGCTAGTGTAGAGGGAATTGAATAAGACAACTAACACGTCCTGGTAGTATAACTGGCAAGTAAACCGGCCCGGATAGCAGGAGATCCAGGTTCGATTCCTGGCTGGGACAGATAGTTTTTTATATTCTATTCCCTTTCATTAATTGTTTGATAACTCATTATATTCCCCGCATTCTACTAGGAGTCTAAACCCCCAAGTAAGACGAATATATCGTCTCAAGCTCGAAGGGTCTAACATTGTCGGATCTTTATTAGACTCCCTTTTTTTTGCTATTATTATTTTTTTTTTTTAAATGTTTTAAATATATAGCATGCTTGCCGGGATAGGAGGAGATCCGGGTTCGAGTCCTTGCAGAGGTAGGTTCTATTCCCTTGTTCCCTTGTAATTGTTGTATATTATTAATGTAGGATTAAATAGCACAACTAAAATCAGTATTTATAAAACATTACTCTCTGACAAATTATTTATGTTTTTTTCAATGTGCCCTTTCTTCAGTACTTTTTCTTTCCTCTTAATGTAAAGAGAAATTATGTGCGTTGCCATTTTTAGTTTCCCTCGAGACCTTATTTAATATATATAGTGTAAATTTATCTTGTATTCCGCTCAAGATGGAGAAAGGTTGACAATATCAAAGTTTAGAGGGTCTAAGGATTATGAAATCTACAAACCGTTTTCAGTGGAGGAGAATGTTTTCTTCCCAATAAGAAGTAGGATAATTGTCGTGTACAAATGAAGGGGCAATGCATAAGAGGGGGAGAACACGGCTGGGAAATTGTAAATGTAGAGCGGGGGGGGGGGTGTGGAAGAGGGAGGGGGAAGATATACAGAAGGCGGTTAGTCATGATTAGAAGAGTGACGTGGCAGTGAGTATTGATGGGGCAGTTCAGAGCGAAAGCAGCCGAACTAGGCCGAACTGGCCCTCGGAGACAAAACGTAGAAAAAGAGGAGTGGCGAGAGGCGATGTGGGTCGGTGGGTCAAAGCCCCCTCGTGATCTCTCGCTTCTTCTTCAGGGGCCGGATTCGTTCCGGAGGTGGCTGGCAGTTGTTAATCATGGCCTTGGGTGAGTGACTTCCCTTCCTGGCCGTCCTTGTCCCATGCTCAGCTATCAGTCACAAATACTCTTATTACTATGGAACAGCTACCTAATTTAATAAATATAATTTGAACAAAATTATATTAATAAATTTTATAAAATTAATAATTCAACCTTGAAAAAAAATATTTGCCGATTAAAAAAAAGAAAAGCCCAAAGATAGTTTTATAAACGTTAAACAAGTACATACTTGTACAAGTTCAAGTACATACAACTCCCATGAGTTGAAAATATTCCTCATGTAAAAGGCTGTTATGAGCAAAAAAGAACATTCGAAGGATTAAATAATTCCTCAAAGCATAGTACAATAATTTTGAGTTATTATAATGGAAACCTAACCTCATCTCACTCTGAATAAACATAAATATAAGTTACATATTTGCACAAAATTAGACGCATTAGTTACTAAAATTGCTAACGTTGGCAAAGTTACTGAATTTAAGTAAAGCTTAGTCGTCATCCTTGGGGAAGGTGGAAAAGGCTAGTCCCTCAAGAACGATCTTTTGAGCAATCTGCAAAGAGTAAAAAATTGTTTGAAAATTTATTGAAATACCCTTCTGGAGTAAGATTTTGCCGGAAGATTGAATACTGTGATGAAGAGTGGGTATACTAGCGAAATCCGACTATCCCTAAGGAATGGTTAGATCGCTGTCAAACTGTTTTTCCAGTAGCTGCAACGGAGAAAGTTAAAATTAAAGAATTCTGAACTTCACTACGAACAACTGGAAAGATTGGTCGCCAAGTTGTCTGATCGTTATCCTGCTTTGATCAATAAAAAAAGCACTCAGTTGATCATCCGATATTCCAACTAGGCAATGATCATCTTCACACTTCCCGTTGACCCAATAAAAAGTATATAAATCTTCATGGGTTCGAATTCCTGCCCATTTCCACTATACATCAATACAAAATCATCACTTCGCACCAACGGATTATTACTTGATTCTATCCATGGCTAATTATCTTCCAGAAGAAAAGTTTAATGATTTTGCGGAATTTAAAATTGCGGTCCAAGGGTTCTTTTACACCTATCCCATAAGTATTTTTTTATTATAAAGTATTTTTTGAATATTTTATATAAAATATAATAATACAAATATTTGGTCATAATGTGGCTCATTTTATTTCTACACCCTATTTTTATGTGTAAGATTGAGGAGCACTGCAAAGCCCCTGAAAATCTACATTTTTCCTAATTGTGTGAACATTGAAGTGCAAAAATTACCAAATGCAGTGCGTCAGGAGGTACGCTTTTAGAATGAATTGAAATATAATTATTAATAAATACTCCATAAAATTTAAAAATAAAAGAATAAATGAGAAGAAGAAGGAATCTTTCTAATGTAGATGAGAACCTGAGAGCCGGTAGGAAGTTGAGAAGTCCTGCGACGCCGACCAGCTTCACACCTTCTTCGGCAAGATGTTGGAGCCAGAGCCAGGTCTCGTCGTCCTGGGCGAAAGTCGTGCCGAAGATGAGGAGATTCATCAAGTTGCCGAGGTTGTGGGCGAGCGCTTTATGTGGGTCGACAGCGCCCACCGCCTCCTCCAGCATCTAACAAGAACAAAACCTTCTCTTTACTGTAGCCATTAGGGGCCCATGTGCCTCTTCTTACAGTACATATTCCTCTTGGTATATCTATCATTAAACGTAACAATGAGGGGAAGATCGTCACGGAATTCGATTAGAGGTTCGCGACTTTATCCTGGCGTGGAGTGTCCTTCGACCACTTCAAGAATCTCACACACAATCCTTTCCTCAAGAACTTTGCAGACTGTCATTGTACGGTTCTTGGGACGAGCGTCATCCAGAGATGAGAAGACAACTCACTTTTTCCAACCAAATGCAAAAAAAAAAAGGTTTATTAGAGATCACGTTAGATAAAGTTATATTCATAGTTGATTATTGACATTATTTATTGGTTATGCTTCTACATTATGGATCTTTGTAATATTTACTTACTTAATTTCTATCTTCAATATTTCATTTAATTATATAGTAATGAAAACCGAGATATACTAATACTTGATCATCTTGATCTTCAAAATATTCAAAGTAATGTTCAAAGTAAAGGAAAACAATTGTTTCTTAGTAACTTTATTCTTTTCCGAACAGTATCAGTTTGCAGTTTACAGAAAAATATAATGGAGAATGACAAATAGGGTATCCATGAGACATCGTACTTTGTAAAACTTGTAGAGGTTAGATATGGACGGCAACATGGCTGATTGTGAACTTAATATTTTTGTAATGGTTTCAGGCATTGAGGTCAATTAATATATGAAATTTATGTGATGAACTTCAATCTTGCAAAAAAAACAAAAAAAAAAAAAACATTTGTGTCTTTCCTAATTGTCTGCATTTCGTTATCTAGTTCTGTTTCGTCAGATTGTCAGGAGTTGGACATCATCACTGTCATTGGGAAGGACGTCACAGATACAGCAGTTCGTAGTACACCTAGTTCCATATATTCTAGAAAACTCCAGTTCTACCAACCAGACACTAAAAAGATTATCTCTAAATTTTATATATCTATATAAGTGTGTGAATGTGTGTTAGTCAACAGGCCATATTTTTCAGTTTTCTCAATGAAATTCGGCAAAAATGCCTAGATCAACAGCTTTTTGATGAAAACAACGTAAATTTTATTTTTAAGCTCTAAAAGTAGCATTTAGTTGTTTATCTTAATGAAATTTGGGATATCGTATTTTAATGTGTAAAGATTTGTATTGTATTGTGCGAAACCGAACGAATAGGAGGGAGGCGATAACTAGAAATATCAAGTGAGAATAATTAATGTCTTTTTACTGCAGCGGACTATAATATTTAGTTTAGATGAATGAAACTACACGGATTTTTTATTTATGTAGATATTCTATAAGTAATAAGGGGACTACATGAGAGAGAAAGTTCAAATTTAAATACTCATTGACTAGGGAAGTGAAGAATTCGCTTAGTTTGAGCACCTTTTGCGTCTTTTGTTATACAGAAGGTAATTGCGATTCTCCTATTGACTCTGCTGTTCATTTTCTGTGGAAGAGACCAGTGGAACTAGCTAGTACCCTGCTAACATCAATTTTGACTTATAGTCACATTATGTAACACCGTTAGAAAGACAAGTTTATTGATGAAATATTGTAGGACCACTGTCGAATTCCTCAGTAGTGACGTAAAGTTGTTGGGTTCCAATATGGCTACCATCAGTCATCCTATCAGTCAAAGTCAAACTAAACTAGTCGTTTCACTGCTACTCATGGTCACAGTTCTTACGTCACAACGTTCTGCCAATTCAGTTCTAATCCTCCCCACTCTGTCTCAATACTCGGATGACTTCTTCTAGGAGTTTGTTTAAGGGAAACTGGCTGTTCTCGTCTCCAGCTCGCTCCCTATTCTTCATTCACACTCTTTCTTAGTTCCTGGTCCCTGCTAGATTTCCTCAGGGTGCAGTCCTTTGTTTTCACGCCTATGACCATACAATCGTATAGGTTTCATGAGGGTCTTATCAAGCTGGGACTTAGCAGACCATGAGATGCATTGTCACCCCTAAGGCACCAGAAGATTTTATTTGTTTTAATACATATATTTTTATCTGTAAATAAAATTTTGACATTGAGATTTGTCCATTTTGCTTTTTAATTAAAGAGTGAATCCAGAGCTCGGAAAGTCTCCGCAGTAACCGAGTAAAATAATAGCGCAGCCGACATTTGATGATGATTCTATGTTGATCTCTAATGAGACTGGGATTTATAACTAGTGAGGAGTTGTGAGTTGCTGAATGAACACTAGGGAAAAGCTTTGAAAAAATGCTAGCCACTGTCTGCGGGATTCACTTAGCATTTAATTGATTTTATCAGGTCATTTGATAAATTATGTACTTATATGACAATATGCCCAATTCCTAAGTCTGTATAACGAAATACGGTTTTTAATGCCTACTTGTTAAGCTGGACTAAGTCTCATCGCCGGACGAATCCCTTTAGACTGCCACTCGAAGAATTTACAGACATCCTGTTGTCGAGAAGATGGTTCCTGGTCCTCTTCCGACAAAGACAAAACCCAAATCTTTGTCCAGCATCTAAAGCAAACATTCACTCCTCATCCAGATCCCGATTACTTTTCCAATAACGTGGAGGTTGAGGAGTAACTGGATATACCACTACCAATGTTCTTACCGATTAAGGCAGTAACACCTTCTGAGGTCAAATTCATTATTAACAATCTGCCTAAGCGCAAAACACCCAGCTATGACCTTATCATCGGGCTAATCTTCGAAATATACCTCAAAAGGCAATTGTTTTCCTCACTTACCTCTTTAATTGTGTCCTTCGAACCACCAATTTTCCACTTCTCTGGAAATTTTCTAAAATTTATATTTCCTTAAGCCCGGCAAACCTATTCATAATGAATCATTCTACCGCCCAATCAGCTTCCTGTCCTTACCAGCCAAGGTTTACTTGGAAATTTTTTTAAAAAGAATGATGTCAAACATAAATTCCCTAAACGTCCACCCAAACCATCAGTTTGGATTCCGATCTCATCACTCTAACTCCCAACAGGTATTTCGCGTTCTTTATTTTATTTCCTCTTCCATTGAGAATAAGTAATACTGTCCTGGTGATTGAGTATGAGCTAATGGTTTATTGTGTAAGCTCAAGCGCATATTCCCAACACCACGTATTTAGTCGGTAAGGATCTGATTACTCCGATTCTTCCGTTGAAAGCGGGTGTTCCACAAGGCAGTGTGCTTGGACTCATCCTTTTTATCCTTTATACTGCAGACATTTCTACTAATCTCAATACTCTTTCAGCCCTCTTTGCAGATGACAAAGCAATCCTTTCCTCCCATCCTGATTTTAAAACCGCTTCTAACATTTTACCAACCACCTTGATCCTATTTAGCAGTGTTGCAGTAAATAGAGAATTAAAATAAATAAGTCCAAATGCGCAAATTCAATTTTCAGCTGAGAAAATAATGTCAGATAATAAAATCTCTATACCTCTCTCTGATTCAACTCGTTACCTTAGGATCCATCTTGACTCTCGAATTAACTAGGGCGAACATATTCTACATATTATTTCTTAAGCAGTAAGAACTCAACAAACTCTAAGGACTCTTATACAGCCTTACACAACATGCTTCCATTTCACCCTAATCCATATCCCTCTTGTCGAACTCCAATACACACAACCTTCACCGCCGATTAAAACGAAGATGTTCTCGCGACCTCTTGGGCCTTGACGCCTAAATTTACTTTGAGTGGGATCAATAGGCCTCTTCTCCCTGGCATTTTATTTACTAATTTTTATATTATTTTACATATGGATATAACCATCAAATTGCAAGATGTTTTATAAGCACTAAGTAATGAATATAGATTTATGAAAAAAATTAATATGGTATTAAACATAATAAAAATATCTGCATATATAAATTTTACCAAATATTCAAAATTGACATTTATATTAATATATATGTATGCCAATACTGTGCAATCTGTTTTTAGTATTGACTCTCCAGATGTAGATAGCTAATATTATGTGATTCGAATTGGTTATTTGAATTGGTGGTTAAAAAATGAATAAAAAAAATAGAGAGCTGCACATGCAGAGTCCTTACTCTTAAATAGGACTTACCATGTTGGTAGATCGCACAGCCCCCATTATCCGAGATTCCAGGAGAGTTTTCTTGGAGCCAACACGAACTGCCCCGAGGTTTCGCAGACAAGCCACCACGAACTTTCGTTGTTCCCGCCATTTTTCCCCTTCCACTGCTATCAGTCCTGTACATAAACATTTATTGATTTGTTCAAATGGAGAGTTTTTTTACCGTAGATATTATTATTAGATGATTTTCGTTGGGGTTCAGTCAAGGTAAATCCAAAAAAAAAATACAAATTTAAAAAAAAAAGTGTAATTAAAAAAAATTAACTGCCGACGTTTAGCCTTACATTGTAAGCCATCTTCAGGGCTATCATGAAGACAAGAGGGGACGTCCAGTCCCTAAGTTCTGGAATGACAGTCATGGAAATGTGAACTTAGGGACAGGACGTCCCCTTCGTCTTTATGAAAGCCCTGAAGATGGCTTAAATGTAAGCCGAATTTCGCCAGATAATTTTTAAAAAATAACTTTTTTTTTTAATTTGTATTTTTTTGGATCTACCTTGACCGAACCCCAACAAAAATCATTTAATGATTTGTCTTCCATCAATTCTGTTTTAATGCCATTGATTTATTTACTCTCACATGAAGCTCTTAATGTGTGCTCTTTTACTTAATCATACAATAGGTTATTCTTCGACAGTAGTTATTACAAATGAGGTTTCCGTAAAATGTTTATGTAGACAAAAGGTGTTTAAACAAGGACTATTAGAGGGGACATTCTTGGAATTGGGAATGTTTCCTTAAACAATTTTTTTTTTTTTTAAATCTTTATTTATTACATTCTGTTACTTAACACATTGTAATTTGATGATCTAAAATAAATTTACATATATAAAAAATATAAACAAAATAAAGGAAAAAAATATGATAAAATAAAAATAAAATCAACAATAAAACAATTAAATGGTCATCACTGTTCAGGGAGAAGGGGCCCACAACTCGACCCAACTCCCATAAGTTTAGGCATTAAGGGCCAGGAGGTCACGAGGCCATCTCCGTTTTAGTCGCCGGGGAGGATTGTGAGGATTAGTCCGACGACAGGGATTGGGCATATGAATTGGGATGAAATTGGAGTTTACTATAGAAGAGTTTGAAGCGGGTGGAGATAAGGTCTTTGACAAAAGGAATATTAAAGTCGTGATGAAGACTAGAGTTGGACAAATAATATGGAGCATTAGCAATCATTCTGAGAGTTTTGGACTAAATTCGTTGGATATTGAAAGGCTTAGCGGCATCACACAGTTCTGCACCATAGATCCAAATTGGTCGTATTATGGTCTTGTAGATGGTCAGTTTATTTTCTAATGTGAGCTGTGAGCGCCTATTTATAAAGCTGTATAAGAGTCCGTGGCGTCTGTTGAGTTCTTGTCGTTTGATTTTAGTTTGGTCATTCCAGTTGAGTCGTGAGTCAAGGTGTAACTCAAGGTAACGGACTGAATCAGAGAGAGGAAGTTAAGGAAGTTATTATAGGTATTATTCGTTTTAAAAGAACTTTCTCAAATACCTTAGAAAGTAAAGGAAGAAGGCTAATTGGTCGATAGGATAATGTGTTAGAAGAAGATTTACCGAGTTAGGGAAAAAGGATTATTTCAGAAAATTTCCTGAGAAGTGGAAAATGGGTGGTTCGAAGGACACAATTATAGAGGTAAGTGAGGAAAACAATTACCTTCTGGGGTAGATTTAGAATTATTAGCCCGATGATAAGGTCATACCCGGGTGCTTTGAACTTAGGCAGATATTTTATAATGTACTTGACCTCAGAAGGTGTCACTACTTTAAATGGTAAGGGCATTGGTAATGGTATATCCAGTGACTTCTCAACCTCCGCGTTATTGGAAAAGTTATCGGGATCTGGATGAGAAGTGAATGTTTGCTTTAGATGCTGGGCAAACATTTGGGCCTTGTCTTTATCGGAAGAGGCCCAGGGACCATCTTCTCGACGTGAGGGGGCAGAAGGTTCACGATAATTCAGAATCCTGCGAGTAGCAGTCCAGAGGGATTTGTCTCTTTTTGAGAGGCTAGACAGGTAGGCATTAAATGCCTTATTTCGTAAAGCCCCTAGTTTTTGCTTTACGAGACGAGATAGCTGGTTGAACTCCCTACGATCTGAGGGATGTCTGTACCTCTGGGACAGGGCTCGAGCTTGCCGCCTAGCTTATATGAGGTTTTTAATGTAATCAGGGAGGGGTTCAGCTGAATTTACAGAGTAGTGGGTGCTGATGAGTTTTAAGATAGCCTTCCAAAGACATTGCTGAATCTTTATTGTAAAGAACTGGACACCATCATCCAGCTCTTTAGAGGTTTTTAATGGTATTGCGAGGACAAGTGACTCTCCTAGGAGAGTTCTAAAAAGTGGCCAGTCAATGGGACCACTTATTAAGGGTGGTGGCAATTGTCTAGGGATAGGTGAAAAAACAGTGTAAGGAGGACAGTGTGACAGTGTGGTCAGAGGAAAGTTCATTTAATGTTTTTACAGAGTGATGGTAGGTAATAAGGTTTTTACATATGAAAAAATCTAGGGTATTAGAAAGATGGTTTACATCAGAGGGCCTATAGGTGGGAGAGGACGGACTTAGGGTGGAGAGATTGTGAGAGGAGACAGCATTATACAGAGCACGGCCACGGGATTTGGGCGTTCTCCTGCCCCACTGCAGATGTTTCGCATTATAATCTCCGCCAGAGAAGAAACGGGAACCTAAGGATTTAAAATGCTCTTGGAATTGGCCTGAGGTGATTTGTTAGGAGAGCAATATACTACAGAAAAGGTAATTGGGGAAGTGGAAGTATTGATGGACTTTCAAGTGGATTGGAGCGAGTCTGTAGGAGTGGAAGGTATTAGATGATGAGTATAGGAAGTGCGAATAAGGAGCGCAGTCCATCGGGTACCATACTCACAGTATCTTTTAGTGTACCCGTATTCCTGGCATTCGTGGCACTGAAATATGTCTCTCCGACTGAGGGGCTTCTCCACTCGTATTCTGCAATGGCAAAGTAAGGTTATTTTGTAAATCTCGTCTATATTGCTTGTGGGCTCGAGATCCACAAAGAACAAGGGCAACTTTGTATGACTGTCATTACCAGGCCTGCTTGTTGTTATTTTAATATTTAAGGCATTTCTGACCTGGAAGCCAACTTCAGTGAGCTCCTCTTTGATATAATCTGGAGAGGTTGAGTGGTAAGTGTGATGCTGGGCGTTTGTCTCTTTCAGATAGCTCACTATACCTCCTGTAGGTGTCTGGGCTATCTGGCATTATTTTAGTGTCATGCTGACGATTGACACATGTGTAACTCCCGCGGCCGACTTGCTCATCGAGTTGAGTGCACATTAGGCAAAAGTTTTGTACATTTCTGACAAAAATGGGAGGTGGTCGGGGTATACGTTGGTTGGTAGTTTCCATCTCCTCTCCAGTAATGTTTTGAAGAGGCTGAAAAGGATTAACCGTTCTGAAAGGTGATAGGTTTTCATTCCTATTTTCCACTTCGTTGGCGGGGGTGTGATGGTCACGGAGGTGCTGGGGCGTGGCTGTAGTTGGTCTCTCTCCAATGGAGGTCTACTGGCAGAATGCCGCCTTTTATCTTTAGGAGGGGTCATGGGTGCAACACGGCGCTTCCCTTTTCGCCCTCCACTAGTTATCACCTGATGATAATGATTGCCTCCCATAATTTATTCATTAATTTATAAAAGAAAGAAAAAAGAAATAAAAGTAGAGTGGCCTGGTCTCCAACCTGTAACGCTGGGTTAAGATTCTCGAACGGAGCCTCCTACTCTACAGGCAGAGAGATAAGGGAGGCTATGAGAGCTTAGCGCGGCGAGGTGGGAAACGGACCCAATCGTCCCTAGTGCTCCTTAACAGCTACAAGAATAGTTATCTTTGCTCACTGTTTAGATGTGATCCTCGCGACGAGTCGAGCTAAAACTGCACTCACATGTCACTTCACTGCAAATGTATGAAACGTTGCCTCTTCAGTGGTTCTAGAAAGACACATACGCTCTACAGTTGGAAAATCTTCATTCTCGGAGCAGGTAATGAGACGTTGTCTCTTCAGTGGTTCTAGAAAGACACATACGCTCTACAGTTGGAAAATCTTCATTCTCGGAGCAGGTAATGAAACGTTGCCTCTTCAGTCGTTCTAGAAAGACACATACGCTCTACAGTGGGAAAATCTTCATTCTCGAAGCAGGTAGTGAGACTTTGTCTCTTCGGCCCTTGCCAATGAAAATGAAGTAAAACCGTCATGGCCTTTATCGATTCCCTTCATGTCGTAGTACTGTCCTTTGGAATGTTAAGGTCGACAGAGACACCTCTACCCCAATGGACAACCGGTGAGTTAAGGAATTTTCCCGCTATCTCAATAAATATTAACTTAATAAGTAACTTATTAACTATACTATTGCAATTAGTATCGGGTTGTTAGAATAAGCACATTGGCACATTTAAAATACGTTTGACAAATATCATATTTGAATAAAATATTAGTATTTACAGTTTTCTAAATATCCGAACATTATTGACCAATAAATTAAAAAATGTTACTAGATTGATGCTAAATAAATTGAGAGGCACCAATATTGATACAAATACGGTAACGCTCTCCAAGATGGACGTTTTCAGGTTGATAGAACTACAAATGTGCAAGAATTGGGGCACAAAATACATCCAGTAATAACACATACTGAACGCATCTTAAACACCATTTCTATTAAATTTTCAAATCCTTATCTTTTTAGGATCCACATAGTTATTTTAGTAATTAAACTTTATAACAACCCATATATTATTTAACATTTCAGGAAAACTACTTCGCATAATACGAGCTTTCACTGTTTCAGAACTCTTGCAACAATTGAATTAAACCATAAACTAATATCACACTTTCTAATATGCGTCTTCATTGGTTTCTGCTAACCATCTTCTGTTGGCGAGCGCTTTCGGACATTACAACTAATCCCTGCTACAACTAATACCTGAAATATTGGACACCAACCCTTATAACTCTCGCGTTTGACAGACCTTATCGCCGACAAAGCGACCGTTATACCTAAACGACTCTTATACCTGACGCATCTGACCAACCCACAGAATACAAACGCAGTTGAACTCAGACAGTGACAGTGAACGCATGTATTCGGCCACGAGGATGGATAATGTCCGAAAGCGCTCGCCAACAGAAGATGGTTCGCAGAAACCAATAAAGACGGATAACAGAAGGTATGATAGTTCTATATTCATTTCTCAGTCATAATAACCCTTTAGATTATTTAAATAAATTAATAACTCATTTATGAAGACTAAAGTTTCTTTTAAATTCGTAAAACTTATTTTTATGTTTGTTTCATTAACTACAGCTTACTGAGTACTTTACTGAAAAAGGAAAAAAATTTTGGGCAGGTTAAATAAATAAGCGTATTATGAATAATTCAAGGAAATTAAAAATTAAATTTAATAATGTAATTAATTTTAATAAAAATTAAAATCTAAGAAAAGCATAACATTATAATGTTGAGAGCAAATTACTAATTTAAAAACAGAAAAATATCTTAAATACCTATATTGAAGGAACATTTATAATTTTAATCTATATAAAACAAACCCCTTAATATAAGTAAAACCATGATTATTTGTTTTAGCTTAGCTGAAAGCTAAATTACATCTATATTTCAACAATTTTTTTTTTTTTTTTTTTTTTTTTTTTTTTTTTTTTTTTTTTTT
>KZ807131.1:23754-38105 GCA_000696205.2 Oncopeltus fasciatus
AATTCCTGCAGTGAGGCTCCGTAGCTTGACATGAACCTGTGGGGTGGCCAAATTTAAAACAGTTAAAGCACCTTAATGGTGCTGGAATAAATGGTTTTACCTCTAATTTAAGGTAACCAGCCTTTATACTTGTCGGTAAAAATGGGGTGGAGAATTTTAATATAAATGTAGGAGTGGGACAATTTCTCTTTTTATTGAAAATTTGTTTCACTTCAACCACATTCATATCTTGAAGCTCTAATAATATCTCAGCTTCAGTGGAGTTCATTAAATCATACGATCTAATAACACCTTTACATGAGTTGAGAGAATCATGTTTTTTACATTCAACACCAATATCATAAAATTTATTTAATTTAAGAAGCTTGGCTGCTTGAACGTCATTCACACATTCGACGAGAATACTCCCATCCCTGAGTTTTTTAATATTTGCAGGTTCACCAGCGCATCCTGTGATTGCTTTATTAATCAAAAAAGGTGACACACCTTTAAGATCACCATCGCTAGACTTTTTAAAAATTAGAAATTTTATTTTCTGCTCAACTTGCTTTATAGAGGCAGAATTTAAATTATCATACAAAGTAGTATGTTTATCGGGCCCAGTTTTTTTCTTCTTACGCTTAGGGCTGTGAGAGCCCTCAAAAGTATTCTCCCACATTAAAAAGAAAAAAAAAAAATGATACTTAGCTGTCTTCTTAGTTCGTTGACCTAGTAGTCTGCGAAAAAAAAGATCGTCAAAATATTAAGTACGAGAGCTAGTGCCGAGAACACTGACTATCTAAAGCGGCTTATAGATAACGGACACGGAGAGATCCTCTCGCTACGGCTATCACCATAAGACTGATTTCAACAATTAAAACATTTAAATTTAAAAAATCATAATATAATCGAGGATTGGCATTGCATGTATTCAAGACACTCACCTATTGTTTATATAACAACGACTTCATTTAGAAATTTTGTGCAATTTATTATCATTCATGTATTATTTATTATTAAATAAAATTATTAACTTCTCTTAAAACAAAACATGCCAAAGAGATAAATACATGTTTCATCGTTCTGTGGAAGTATCGAATTGAATGAGTTCCTATTATCGATTTATTTTTAGTTATATCGAGTCGTAGAATAAGCAGTAGAAAGAAGGATGTGGGACTACGGGTTGGCATTTGCGGCTGAGGCCTTGAAGAAGCGCGTCAGAGACAGGGCGTCAAGGTCGAGAGGTTGACAACCCACATTTGACAGAGTAAACAACTTTGATTAATGGCAGGATGTGACAGCTCACTTTTATTTTCACTACGCGAGAGCCAGGCATATCTACATCTTCAGAGGACTCCTCTCAAACCCTTAGACAAAGGACTAATCCCATGGAGAAATTAACTCCATAAATTCACAGCGTTCTATTCCACTTCCTGGAGGGGTTGCTTCGGATTTCGGAGACCGATTTATTTCTATAGAAAGTGTGTCTCAGTGTTTTCTTAAGTGTGCTCTCCATCATGGAAGCGTGATTTCATTTCTTCTTAACAAAGACACTATTACAGAAAAAAAAGTTATACAAGAATAACTAATGAGAAGAGTAAACACCTTGCTCGGAATTCAAGTAATGAAGAACGATTTGTCTTGATCAGAAAAGCCCGTGGGAAATGAACTCACTATAACCTGGTTTTACACATTTTGTAAAATCTATTGAGAGTCTGAGTAGTTTTGTTCTATCTTTTAACAGACAATTGAGAACTTTGGACGATAAAAATGACTAGCATACAAATAACCAGTGATGATTTTTCTCAAAATTAGTTGAAGGTAGAAGGTATCAAGACCATGATACATGAAGCCCTCCCTGTTATCCAGAACAATACATCCACCAGCTCCCTACTACCACAAAAACCTGGCATTGCGTACAGGAAAGCCCCTCCCCCCCTCCAAGATATACTAAACAGGAAAAAACTGACTTCCAAAATCCTCACAAATTCACCAAAACAAGGTACTTGGCCTTGTAACAAAAGCAGATGTTCATTCTGTCCAATTATAAAACTGGCAACACTTTCTCCAGTGTCAAAACCCACTCAACATATAAGATCCAATTCTCATCAGCATGCACATCCAAAAACTGTGTATACTTGCTTCAATACAATTTTTGTCCTGCTTTTTGCGTAGGAAAATGTACTACGCCCCTAAATCTCAGAATTAATGATCACAGCATCCTGTTCAGAACCACAGTCCTCCTTCCGATAGCAAGGCATACTTGAGTCATTTAATGAGTTTTTTTGACGTTTTTCAAGTTCATGTGATTAAACAACTTCAACTGAAGACGAGAGAGTATCCACATTCTCAAAGCCACTTTAAGACATGGCATCAATTGTCAACAATAAATGTCTCAGAAAAGAAAAATAACTCCCTTTTATGAGTCCCTTCCGTGACACAGCACCCCACAGTCTACACAATCTAGTCTCTCTTGACTCCTCACCAGCGAAGGGCGAGAGATCCCCGAATATTTTGCTCCTTGTGGCTTTTTCTTTTTGTATGTACACTGCACTATCTATCCCACCTGTTCTTATTTGCTACATATCGCAGCAGCGAGTGTTTTATTTTCTTTATATATATATATATATAACTAAACTACAATAAATTATATTTAGTTCTACTAATTATAATTAGTTATGCTTATTATAATAGTATCGAGCTTTTGAATAACGCCTTAAACGCTAAACTTAGATGAGATCTTAGATTTGTGAAAGCTTTTGGAGTATTTTGACGGGTTTGGCAAGTCAGGCAACTGGTGCTTTGATGAGAATAGAGGCGTATATATATATATTACTCAAACATACAAGAATACGGTCACACACATAGATATATTATATATACATAGTTTCTGTATTAAGAGGTTAAGAAATATATGCCTTCGGTGCAAGAGAACATAAAAGTCCTGCTCGCTTCTGCATATAGTGCGCTGCAGGTACTAAGTGACTTCCTCAGTTTCACTTTTGGCGAATATTTCAAGTTGAACTTTCCACCTGACGTAATCCACCAAATATATTTATTAAGAAAACACAAAATGCGTTTTATAAGCCGTTGAGTTAGAGTGTACGTTTATTATATGAGAAACAAATTAAATGAGGCCGGTCGAGACTTTTTTCTGTCTCGAGCCAAGAAAACTTTCATAACTTATAAAGTAAGACTCCAACTTGACATGTTCCGATGCGATTCCCATCATATTTCAGTTGGGGGAAGTAATTCGCGAGAAGGACCAAAGCATTTAGAGAGGTTGAGAGTAGGGTGGAACGGAACTCACGTTAAGTCGTGTAGCTGGGCTCACGTAGTGTGATAATTGGGTGACCGCGTTCTGGGCAAGGTTATGACCCCGCCACATCGGCACTCGGAGATCTGACGAGGACTCTAATTCAAGAAATAACCTTGGTAGTCTTGGTACTCGTCCAATATGGCAGATATACGAAATTACGAGATACGAGAGGTAACTCTCGTTGACTGCTCTCAAAGAATCGTGTTCGACCAAAGTCTCTCTTAATGTGAGCAACAAGATCCCAGACTTGCAGATCCCAATACATAAGATCATCTCTAAACATCTCTACAGTCTTCTACTGATAATTTCAAAGCAAATTTTCTATAACAAAAAAAAACATTAAATGTATAAGAAAATCAAGCTCAATTATGTTTTTGAAAATTTGTAAACGACTGACCATAAATTTTGAAGTGTGATATTTATAATAAATTGATTGTGGAAAACAACAAAATATTGCATTCCCCAACAAAGCAAAATAATTTTTGTTGTACGAATGTAGCATTTCAGTGACATAGAATGGTGCGCATTAAAATTCTCCAACCTCCGACAAAGGCAGATTGCGAACAAAAATAAACGGGACTGACTATTAGCTTATCGCAAAGCTTTTTTTGTTTATTTTTTAAAATTTATTTATTCGGTTGTTACATTCAGTAAGTAAACATACATTTTGTAATTGCACACTATTACATTGTTCAATGGCTTTGAGCCACATTGACATGAGAGAGAGAGAGAGAACCGCCAGTGCTCACTCCGAAAAGAGAGAAAAAAAAGTAGTTTATTAAATAGAAAAATGTATACAAATAAATAAATTTAACTAGGTTCTCTTGTCACAAAATACCAAGGGGCCATCTCCGTTTAAATCGCCGGGTAGGATTATCGGGACGGGTTTGGGAGGATAGTTCGTTGGCTAAGGGATCAGGATGATGTTTGAGGCGGGAATGGAATTTGGAGAAGCGAATGGGAATTAGGTCGTTGACGAGGTCGATTTCGAGGTTATTGTGATGGTTAGAGTTTGTTACATAGAAGGGAACATTAACAATGGTTCTGAGGACTTTGGACTGGAAGGATTGGATGCGTTGGTTGTTGGAAGGTTTAACGGTGCTCAGNTTGGAACATTAACAATGGTTCTGAGGACTTTGGACTGGAAGGATTGGATGCGTTGGATGTTGGAAGGTTTGCTCCAGAGTTTTATACCGTGCGTCCAAATAGGTTTAAGAATAGCTTTGTATATTGCTAATTTATTGTGTACTGATAATTCCGATGTTCGTCCGCATAGTCTATATAATAGTCCGTAGCGTCTGTTTAGGTCTTGTCTCTTTTGCCTTATATGCTCTTTCCAAATAAGTCTTGAGTCCAAGTTGAAACCGAGGTATCTCACGGAGTTGGATTGGGGAATACAATACTACATAATAAAATACTCTTTTTTCTCAAGGGTTTATGAGATGCGATCTACAACATGAAACACTTGCTGAGAAGTAGAGTGACGAGGGCGGAATCCAAACTGATGATTAGGATAAGATTATTGGACTGTAGGATCGGGAACATTCGTTTTAATAGGATTTTTTCGAATATTTTCGAAAGGATGGGAAGCAGGCTGATAGGACAAAAAGAGGAGGGGTCTTCGGTTGGTTCATTTGGTTTGGAAATGAGGATTATTAAGGAAAATTGCCAAAGTAACGGGAAGTGAGAAAGACGGAATGCAGTTATATATATCAGGAAGATGAGAGCTTTTCGCAGAAGGTGTCGTGGGATTGTGGAAGGATGAGACCGGGAGCCTTTTTTTGGGGTAGACGGAATATGATATCCTTTACTTCAAAAGGACTGATGGATTTGGGTTGCAAGGATAGAAGAAGAGGGCATTCAAGGAATTCTTCAATGTCTGACTCAAGACATAGGTTGTCTTGTATATTATTAGGTGTAAAGGTGTCTTGGAGATGAATTGTAAGAAGTTCGGATTTGTCTTTGTCTGACGATGAACATGAAGCATCGCCACGACGATGAGGTGCGGAGGAGGAATATGATGCTTAAGGAATTTTCTGGTGGCAGTTCCGAGAGATTTATCGGATGTTGTGTATGAGAAAAGATATGAATTAAATGTTTTATCTCTATGGAGAAATAATTCCTTTTAACTAGGCGGGAGAGTTTATTAAGGGATTGGCGTTCAGAAGGATGCCTGTATTTCTGCCATAAGGATTGGGCTCGACGTTTTTCGGAGATTTAGGATGTGATGAGATTTCGGTGGGAGAACTAGATGACGCTTCTCTAACTGATAGCAAATGAGAAGGAGTACAAGGCGTCATCTAGCTCTTCGAGGGTTTCGATAGAGGTAGTGATGTCGATCGTCGAGTCTAGGTGGAATTTAAAATCCTTCCAATTTATGGGTCCACTTATTAGGGAGGCTTAGATCTCAATCTCAGACCAGTTTCATCTTGTCCATTAAGACAATGTTTAAGTTAAGTTCTACACAAAACTATAAAGATGTCCTGTGTTCAATCGCTCCGAGGGTTTTTCCAATGTCCTATTCTGTTTTGGATGCATTGGACTTCCACCCGTTTTCACAAACAACTACTTGTCTCAACCATCAACCGCAAGTATTTCCAAAAGGAATAACTTTTTTCCCCATTTTTATTTTAATTATTTTGCAAAAGTAGGAAACCTATTGCAATACACTTCATTTTAAGCAAATCATACGGCTTTCTTGTTTGAAACTACATTGTTCTCTTTTACTTTTTTTTTCACCACTGTCTCTCATTTGTCGCATTTCTTATTGTCTGTGACTTTCAACGCTTCTAACTTAATGGCTGATTAGCAACGAAAAATGATGTTGTTCACTTGTTATTCCAAAGCTCATCGTAATTGGTGTATATATAAATTTATCTTTTGAAATCAAATTTCTAAAAGCGATTCGTAAATGACTATAAACTGTGGGAGTGAAGGAACTAAATGATTGGAAAGGCGATAATTACCATTGCCGTCCATGAGTCCATGAGTGAGCCACAGAGGGGCTCTCCCCGTGAAGACGTCTCTCGCGAGGGCCTCCCTGATAAGAGCCGGGTGTGAGAGGACCACCGCTGGGACTTGGCCAAGCCTGAGGGAGTAGATCGGCCCATATTCCTGGGAGAGTTCTGCGAGGGTGAGATGAGGTCGGTCAGGGTCAAGCCAAGGCAAGAAGCCCACCACAGGCAGACCCCAAGGACCTGGAGGGAGGCCACGACTCTGGTAGATGTAGTACAGTAGAAGGCAAGTGCATATTGTCACAAGCAGGCCCGGCAGTACTTCCGAAATCTGAAACAGAATTTTAGTGAGAGGAGCATTAAGGGATACTCCTCAGCCGGCTTCCCGAGATCTGAGTTGAGATCACAAAACCTTCCCCCAAAATAATAATAAAACACTTAATTATAGACAGAAATAAAAACATAGCTAGAGGGGTTTACCTGAAATATAAATTACACATATAGAATAAGGAGCTTACTGTGTAATAGTTTCAGTGAGGCTTCCTGACGGAGGGAACATACTTGAGGTATGTAAGCCACTGTATGTAAGCCACAAGTGAGCGTGAAACAACAGTTACCAAAAACTATGAAAAAACGTAAATAAAGTTGATCAGACTTCCATTTTCGTGTGTATCAGATACACAAGCTCCTACAAAATATTTTTGACTGCTCAAAATGGATTCTAGCCCGGTCAATGAAAAGCCATGGCATTCTCATTCAAACCAATATTTAACTAAAACACTCGGTTCTTGAATTTCTGGAATGTATTAATTTGAAAGAAAAATTTTAAATATTGAAATTATAGATTAAAGTAACAAGAAATCCTCCATAGTTAATAAAATATTATTGTTTTGAATTTCTTAAAAATAGTAACTGTTTATTTTATTTGCATTTTTTTTTCTTCACTCATCTGTCTTTTATATATTGGACTTATTTATTATAAAGATATTATTTATTCTTTTTAATTATTCATTTTTATACATCCTAAAATAGCGAATAATAAAAAATGAAATATATAACTAAAGCTAGACAAATTTATAATTTATATTTAATTTTTTTTAAATCTTTCTCAAATAGAAACATTCAGGGGCTATTTACAGTTAGCTACCCCCTTCTATAGATTGATGGCTATGGCTTTTATTTCTCTATAAAACAATAAATTCCTACTCGAGCCACCAGCACTCACATTTGAGATCTTAATGCGTATTATTAGATGTTTTTTGTTGGGGTTCGCACAAGGTAGATCCCAAAAAAAAAAAAAATACAAATTTTAAAAAATGTGTATTTTTTTTATTATCTGCCATCTTATCGGCTAACATTGTAAGCCATCTTCTGAGCTATCATGAAGGCGAGAGAGGACGTTGTGTCCTCAAGATCCCATAGTCATGAAAATGGGATCTGGGTGAGACAAGATAATTAAAAAGATACACATTTTTAAAAATTTTGACTGAACTTCCCTCCCACCCGCAAAAAAAAAATAAAAACATCTAATAATAATATTTACTGTAAAAAAAAATAAAAATAAAAATAAAACTCTCCATTTGAACTTAATGCGAATTCTTTCGACAAGCAATGTGCTCCACATTTAATCCAAATGTAATTGACACCACAAAAGTTTAGTCAAAATACTAAAAGCTTTCAATGTTTAAATATATAAAACGTCCTTGACGCAGGAGCTTCGTTGACTCACTTTCAGGTAGATTCTAGACCAAAGAAAAAAAAGAGAAGGGATGAACTCTATTTATTTTCTTTGATATGCGTTTTTTTAGGAATTCTTTTAGAAAATTGATGTTAAAAAATTAATGTTTTACTCAATTTAAGCACTTCTTAGCACTTCTTATCACAAACTTCGGTATCTCTCCCCCCTCCTTTACATCCAAATTAAATTTAAAGCTAAAATTAATTAGTTCTGTGAAAACCTCCCTGGTTTCGTTGCTGTCAGCCGCCTGTTTCGCAATAACCCCGACGGAAGTGTTACCCTCCTAGCCCCCCTCTCCTCCTTGTCTGTGACCACACGGTCAAAATCAAGACTATAAAGGAGATTAGAAGCATCAACCATGTTCTATTCAGAGTGAGCAAATTTAAGACCTCATCAGGGCCAACACTCTGCTCCCGCTGCCACCAATACGGCCACACACAAGGGTACTGTGGCCACAAAGTCCTCTGTGGGTGGTGCAAGGGACCACACTCCACAACAACCTGCCCTAAGCAACCCCCCCCCCCCACAGCAGTAATAACTGCGGTGGAAACCACCCCACCTACTTCAAATAATGTCCATAATAGTGCGACATATGGACAACATGGCCAACCTCCTCAACAAAGTGGACAGACTGATGGACAGCTCCCTTCACATGACTGAAGAGTATCTCATACGTGTCTATAACATCCGAAGTCTTAAACACAAAAATGCCGAAATTGAGATACTTTCCCAATACAGTCCAGCAGTAGTTGGCATTACTGACACCATACTCTACCCCACAGACAAGGCTCTCATCAAAGGGTACAATAATTATAGAACTGGCGGTAAAATAGGAACCTCCGGTGGAGTTGTCCTACTGGTCCGCAGTGACTTAAAATCCCACCAAGCCGATGACAACACTATACAGACCGACGGGATACAAGCTAACAGCGCTGTTGTTAGACTCAGACAGGTAAATATTCACTTGTGTCTACCGAAGACTGTCTGCCAACATGACCCCTACTAAGACCCTACTCACAACTGCAGAAAAAGACAGGATACACATCATTCTTGGAGACCTAAATGCGAAACACACCCTATGGGGTTGCAAAACTCCTAATCCCATGGGAAAAGCCATCACAAAAACCAGGCTAGCAGTAGTTCACCCTTTCGAACTGCCAGGACTCCAGATTTTGTGTCGACTATTGACCTGCTAATCACGAAGGACATACACTTAATCACTAACTGTACGCCCCTTGACTATGGTTCCTCTGATCATCGCCCAGTACTCTATACTGTTTAGGGATGCATTTTCAACAAAGCTGACTTGAGGAAGTTACACTGCACCTGCCCAGCATAGGCCCCCTCACCTCACCTGAAGACGTGGACCATGCTATTGTTGTTCTGACTGGTGTAATCACTGATGCGGCCGAAGCGAAAATCCCTAAATTCTCCTCTAAGCCAGTATATCAGCAGAAGTTCCCTGCCCACATTACCCACCTTGTCCGGCAGAGGAACAACCTCCGTAACATCTACGCCAGAACAAAGGTCGGAACCCCACCATCATCATCACTATCATTAACTCCCCCACACTTCAGGTAGCCAAACTGTATGCCCAGTGGAAAACATCTATGGTGCATGAACAACTGCGATTAACAGATGGGGACCCGAAAAGGTTTGGAAAACTAGTCACAAACACCTGCGCAAAGAGAAGGACTGTACTCTTGTCTACTAACGGCTTCCTCTCCACAGAAGAAGATCAATCTGTAGCGCTTTCAGAGTACTACCATAGTATGGACCAAAAACGTACAGACCTATTGAAAACCATAGATACCGCCCCATTAACTAATGAGACACACACACCATTCTACTCCACACTCAACCAACTAGAATCTGCCCTTAGACGGACAAAGGGGGGCAAATCCTCTAGCCCTAACTCCGTCATATGTGCTTCCAAGAAAGGGAAAAGCCCATCTATTAAACCTGTATAATTCCTCCATGAGGATTGGTTACTTCCCGAATGTCTGAAAACACGCCATCATCGTTCCAGTACTTAAACCATTCAAAAAGGGAGATCTGCCGGAGCACTACAGACCCATCAGCCTGCTTAATCATATATCTAAAATATATGAAAAACTATTGCTTGGACACATCCTCTATCACTGTGATAGAAGCAATATAATTCCTCCCGAGCAGACTGGATTTCGGCCAGGTCTTTTTTGTGAACACCATCTGGCTAAACTCCAATCTCATGCGTCTGAACAGATACGCAGGATTAGAGCCACGGCATTCATCTCCTTCGACTGTAACCTGGCATTCGACTGCGAATCTCATAATCTCCTCATCAGTAGATTAATAGAATATGGCTTCCCCTCCCTACTAGTATCCATCATCAATGGTAATATTGGGATCCGTGTAAATCTTACCAGAACAGATGCGGTCATTATGACACATCATGCAAAGACTACAACCATCTGTGGATCTTTAAAGTTGAAAGTTTCAACCTGTCTCAAATACCTTGTAGTACACATACATAGACACTTCTCCAATGTGTTCGTCGCACGTAAACAGCAGGCTAAAATTGGCGAGGCAGATGAGTCTTAGACTCTACCATCTCCCAATGTCTCCCAATCTCTCGCTTAAACTTAAACTACTGATTTACAAAGCGATTATCAGACCTGTCCTACTTCATGGCGCGCCAAGTATGAGATACCTGTACCCCAGCACTCTACGCAAACTACTAATCCTCTCTTCAAAGAAGTCAGCTCTCCAATGCTACCCATGAAGTGGTCTCAAATGACGAGAAGGGTAACATCCTTGACCTTCTCACCCTATAGGACAATTCCTAGAATTTTCTAATCAATTTCTGTAAATAATGTTAGTGTTTTAAGCTAGTTTTAAGTTAGGTTTACTTTATTATTAAGTTCTTTATGTAAAACACAGACTCCTTAATTTGTAAAACCTAGGATAAGTATATACCAGTAGCTAATATCACCTTTTCAACTTACACCTTCAAGTATTAAAAAAAATTATATTTAAAAGAAAAGGTCACCTCTTATCAAACCACTTATTAATTCGCCAATTGGGGGTTATTACATGTATTAATAATTAATGAAGAGGGTAAGAAAAAAATAGTTCTGTATTTTGTAATAGAATACTTAAATACCAAATTCAGTTTAGTTATTTAGAAATTAGCACTCGACGACTGAAACGTCGTTACTAAATGTATTGGAGAGCTTACTACTAGTAAATTTCATATTATAACTTCTCAGTTCCTCATTTTTTTTCCATTAAACTAAAAAACCTTTAACAAACTCAATGGTTTTCTATTTGGATCTCGTAACTCCCACTTTACCTTGGCCATTTTCAGCTGATAACCAACTCATTCAATAATTTTTCGATTGTTTGTTTTTGACTTCCCATGCAGCTGCTTTTCAAGTTTTTATTTCGAAATTATAATATAAAATAATCAGTGCTTGCAGTCAAATAACTAGAGATAAAAAGATAGATCGCATTGTAAACTTTATTAATGATCTCCGTTAAATCTCTGATGAAAAGTTAAAAACATTTTTGGGAGTTATATGAAATGTTTCCAAATTTTAAATTCAGCAATAAATTATGAAAGAATAATTTTAAAATAGTCACTAATTTCTAATGTTTTTCAGTGAAAACATATATATTACATTTGTCTAGCTACGCATTGGAAGTTGAAAGTTCTGGCTAATGTTAAAAAGTAGTGATGTTTGGACATAAATTGGAAATCGTTCGTATAGTTAGCGCTCAATTCTAACAGCAGGCACATACTGACCGTTAGCGCTCAATTCTAGCAGCAGGCACATACTGATCGTTAGCGATCAATTCTAGCAGCAGGCAAATACTGATCGTTAGCGCTCAAATCTAGCAGCAGGCACATACTGACCGTTAGCGATCAATTCTAGCAGCAGGCACATACTGATCGTTAGCGCTCAAATCTAGCAGCAGGCACATACTGATCGTTAGCGATCAATTCTAGCAGCAGGCACATACTGATCGTTAGCGCTCAAATCTAGCAGCAGGCACATACTGATCGTTAGCGATCAATTCTACCAGCAGACACATACTGACCGTTAGCGCTCAATTCTAGCGGCAGGCACATACTGACCGTTAGCGCTCAATTCTAACAGCAGGCACATACTGACCGTTAGCGCTCAATTCTAACAGCAGGCACATACTGACAGTTAGCGCTCAATTCTAGCAGCAGGCACATACTGATCGTTAGCGATCAATTCTACCAGCAGACACATACTGACCGTTAGCGCTCAAATCTAGCAGCAGGCACATACTGACCGTTAGCGATCAATTCTACCAGCAGACACATACTGACCGTTAGCGCTCAATTCTAACAGCAGGCACATACTGACCGTTAGCGCTCAATTCTAGCAGCAGGCACATACTGATCGTTAGCGATCAATTCTAGCAGCAGGCACATACTGATCGTTAGCGCTCAAATCTAACAGCAGCACATACTGACTGTTAGCGCTCAAATCTAGCAGCAGGCACATACTGACCGTTAGCCATCAATTCTAGCAGCAGACACTTACTGACTGTTAGCGCTTAAATCTAGCTGCAGGCACATACTGACTGTTAGCGCTCAAATTTAGCAGCAGGCACATACTGACTGTTAGCGCTCAATTCTAGCAGCAGGCACATACTGACCGTTAGCGCTCAATTCTAGTAGCAGGCACATACTGACCGTTAGTGCTCAATTCTAGTAGCAGGCACATACTGATCGTTAGCAATCAATTCTACCAGCAGGCACATACTGACCGTTAGCGCTCAATTCTAGTAGCAGGCACATACTGACCGTTAGTACTCAATTCTAGCAGCAGGCACATACTGACCGTTAGCACTCAATTCTAGCAGCAGGAACATACTGACCGTTAGCGTTCAATTCTAGTAGTAGGCCCATACTGACCGTTAATGCTCAATTCTAGCAGCAGGCAGATACTGACCGTGTGCGCTCAATTCTAGTAGCAGGCACATACTGACTGTTAGCACTCAATTCTATCAGCAGGCACATAATATGTACCTCTCTAATTAACACCACATACACGAATCATGAGGTTCAGTAAGGATACACTCGCTACGCTATTTAAGTAGTTAGTTGTTGTAGACCTTGCTAGATGCCTCTGCAGCTTTGAGGAGCAGTACGGTCACCAGGTTGTAGGCGTACTCCCGCACAGCTGACAGAACGATGTCACCGACATGTCGGAGGTAAGTCCTGGCCTCACGTTCCCACGTATCTTCTCTCCATCCTCCGATCCACATCACACTTACCGATAGCACACATTTAACCTTCTACACATCGCTCTGCTACAGCACTGTTACCCGTGAAGGTTAACCGACAAACTCTACCTCGCTGTTTCGTCAAAAGAGACAGTCTTTGAAGTTTTCTGAGAAGTAAAGACCTGTGAAAGGAGTTTGGGAGATAATGGAATAGTAATTATTAGTTACAAATTATACATGGCCTAAAATTGAAATTAATACTTTCTTTAGGACTTTTTAGAAATCTAAAGTCGATTGAATGTTTATGAAAATATGTTTTGAGACAGCAAAACAGATATGATCCAATTATGATACGTGCATATCGGTAAAATAGCTCATACAACTATTTTAAGAATAAAATAAATATATTTGAACGATTTTTTAAATTTAAAATTGCTTAAAAGAGTTATCGATTGTCACATTTGGTCCATGCTGTTGAACGTAGCTGCGACCTGCTCGTTGAAGTCTGCTAAATTAATGGGGTAAAAGCGATTTGGATGCATAGAATGCAAGGAATAGGCATAAATAGATTGGTCAAAAACCTTGACAAATCCATCATAAAGTTGCAGGTCTTGGACATGGAGGACTCAAGAAGAGAGGCTCCGGGTGAAGGAGATGCGTTAATGATATTTCACGGGAGGGGGGGGGGGGCAGCATTTTCATGGGAAATAGTACGCCTTGTAATTGAACAGCATCAGACTCAACAGATATATAGGACGCAGCATTATGAAGTAATATAAATATAATTAAAAGTAAGCAGGTAAGTTTCATGACGGTCAATGTTATTATTGTGTAGAACACAGTGATACATTAGAACTAAGGATGACTCTAAACACATAATTTTTCCCCCAAAAAAAACATTACCTGTAGAGAAAACCAATTAATGTTTTACACTTTCTGTATGAGTCCAACTAGCCCATCATGTTCATGAATAATTTTCAGAGGTTATATTTTTATGGAGATAATTTCTTTCTGTATTTATTAGAAGTAAATATTCAATTTCAGAGAATTTACTAAAGGAAATATAGCTATCAATTCTTCATATTTTACACCACTATATATATATATATATATATAT
>KZ807131.1:38269-49377 GCA_000696205.2 Oncopeltus fasciatus
AGATATGGTATCAGTGAAAATTAAAATATAAAATAATGTAGGTAAATAAATTATAATATATGTATGGTATTAAAGTGTAAGAAAAAAAAACTTGAAGAAAGATGCATACACATAAAACCTGGTTTATGTGTGCAATAGACAACTAAAGAAACCAACTTTCAGTAATAAAGGGCAATAAATTGTATATTATAATGTATGTGACAAACAATTAAAATTAGTAAATATTTTGTATTACCTTTTAACAGAGATAGTTGCAGACGCTAATAATATGTCTACTTAGAAACGTGAAAGGGATGGAACAATTGTAGAACATAGGGGTAGTAGTTGGGAACATCATACATAGGCTCATTTAGGTCAGGATCTGTAGATACATAACCTGATAGGAAAAGTATTTCATCTGGGTAATACATTTTGTTTTTAAATTTCCTAAAAATAAATTATTGGATGTATCTAAAAACTTCCAAGCTTCGTCCAAAGTGCTGTTTTCTTTACACTTTATAGCGAAACTGCTATATAGCTAGAGATACTTTTATATACACTAAATTTCAGCTAAAATATAAAGATAAATAATGAAAAATTAAATAAAACAGACAGATAAATCTCAAGTTAAAATCGAATGTGGAAACCGCTCGTTCAGGAAGCTTCAAGAATTGCTTGGGTAAGATTCCTCGAGTACGTCCTCAGTAGATTTACGTATAACATTGGGTGATGGTTGTCAACATGGGTGCGCTTGCTATGCTAATGCACAACTGACATTGCATATGGAAGTGGAGCCATATGTCAGCGTTACGATATTGACTACCAGATTATCAGGGTCTCTGACATCTATCGACCTTGTCTACCTGCTCTCAAAGTTATTATTTATATTCCAAATTCAAACTATATTAATTTTCTTTTGCCTAACAGAATATATTACTCTGCATATACCTTACTGCATCAGGGTTACTGGAATATGCATAGATTACTTGAATGGATGAGGGCATTCAAAGAGTGCAAGAAGCTGTTCATACTGCGCAACACCTACTTATATTTTTCAATGTTTTACTTGATGTTTATATTCCATATGGATATTTTTTGTGTTAAAAAGATGGCAACTGAAGCTTGGAAAGACTAAGTACAATATTTATTTCAAATTTACATTTTTCATATTAATAACATTCATCTTATTTACATAGCTGTTTTTCTTTTATTTATTTCAATATAAAATAGTAAAATTTGTTCAGAATAAAAAACAAATTATTTTTGAAAATAATTTTGTATTTCAATGAACCACTCTCTTTGTACGCCAACATTCATAGTCCATATAAAATTTATATTACTTTTAAAGTCATTAATGTGTTAATTTCCTTGCTTCATAGCGTCTTAATGAAAATGGCCATTGGAGAAAGTGGAAATTATTTAAACATGGAGGATTTCATATCATCCATCACTCCTGATTGTTTACAGTTGATTAAATTTAATTATTTTTTAAAAATTAGATTTTAAATGCACGTTAATTTTTGATGCCTTTAAATATATGTACATTTCATCCGGAATATAATTTATGTTTTTACGCGTACCTTATGTTAGAATATTCCATCAAAGTTTTTCATTTTTAAAGAGAGAAAGAAGAAAGAAATACAAACATATGTATAATGATAAAAAAACTGTATGCACGAGACACAATAATGATAACCGATCTATACTTTTCAGAATATTTAGGATGGATATCTTTAGACTTGGACATGATGAAATAAATAAACTCAAGCAATTATGGGTATATTGGAATTCATTTACCCATTTTGATAGGAAATCTAAAAAAAAAAAAAAGAAATTACAATAACACATCATTGTCATTATTCATAATTTCTTACTTCTAACTCCCTTCTCCCACTTTTCTATGTTTTATTTTCTCGTCAAACAAGAGATCACCCTCAACTGTCATCAAAAGTCGACCTGAAACTAACACTGCCTTTTGTCTATATCTTATAGGCAGATCTTATTATCGAGAAGTCGGTATATTGGAAATTTCTTATCGCGTCTATTTTAGGGGGGGGGGGTAGACTACGACAAGAAATCCCGAAACAAGGCTATGAAGCTTAAGCAATTAAATTTCAGATTGAGAGTAGACGCGACATAAAATTGCAGGGGATGTGTGGAGAATCCTTCAGGCAGAAGAAGCGATGGTGGACGAGGACTCCTGAGGGGAAAGGTCTTTACCTGGTCCATCTTGCTGCTCTGGATGACTGACACTACTCGACTCTGCTAGTCACATCTACAATTTAAATATTGTTTCTCCTCCCCCCTCCCTTGAGAACAAATCCTTCATGTCCTTCAGAATCCCAAGGAACATGAAGGATTCGCTCCTTACTGCTTTGTCGTCTGTCTACTTCTGTACCCACCTTAACACTTAGAGCATGAAAACATAACACTAACACAGCTTCTTATATGTATAATAATTATCTTAAATGGGCTTTTTATGACATTGGTAGTCAATATAAAAACTATTGGAAATTTAGTAAAATTGTTTTGGTACTTATTGAATTTGCGATATATACAATAAATGAGAACAGATGGGAGAAAGAGTATTGTGAACATACAAAAAGAAAAAAATTACAATAAGTAAAATTTTCTGAGAGCTTTCTCACTCTTCGTCAGTGAATATGTATATATATTTCTCTGAAAACACTCTAACTATTTCTGTAAACCTGAGTTAAGTTCGTTATTGGCTTAAATCAATCAAGAGGGAGGAGAGTTTTATTGGAGTAACAAATCATAGTTGCTGATAAATATTTGAGGGAAAAATGAATAAACGTACAACTGTAGAACACAATTTTGACATGATCTTAAAGAATATATTTACGAAAGTCATTATTGAAGAAATATTTAAGATTTTTGCGCGTTGAGGGGAACCTATTATTGTTAATAAACATAAAATAAATTCGGTATGTATGTTAAAAACCTGTTGAGAAAAGGTTAATAAAAAGTAACATACTAAATTAATAATTTTATAAAAATTGTGCAAACTCACTACTATGAAAAATTCCTAATAACAAATACATGCACGAATGTAACTAAGAGAGCTGAGGTCTTGCTACACACTCATCCTTTCCAGTCTGTCTAGAGCAAACCTCAGAATTAGAAGTGGATTGGAGCGAGTCTGTAGAAGGGGAAGGTATTAAATTATGAGTATGGGAAGTCCGAATGAGGGTAAATGTAACTAGACCAATTTTTAAAAAATTAAACAAGTTCATGTACTCCATTCTTTAACTAAACAAGAAGTTTCCAAAAGGACGAAGAATTTTTTTAAGAGTGCCTTGGAGTAAATAAGATCCGTTCTAGATCTTACACAGGACAAGCGATCTTTAAAAAGGAATATAACCTGTAAATACCCCTATCTTCAATGGAACTAGTGATTCAAAAGGAAACTAATATATGAACCAAATAGATTTTTAAAAGTTCAGTTTATACCAAAATGCATTCACCTTAATCCTAACATTCTCTCTAGAGCGGAATAGAAGTTGTAGCTCTTCACTGATAGATACAGTGGACAAAAAGAGAGACCACCCCTAAATGTATGAAGCAAGAGGCTCTGAGAGGTCGCTAAACAGCCTCCAAGTGTGAGTACTCTGTCCACATAACAGTGTGATTGGTATAAGCAGCGCTACTAGAGCTGGGTAGAAGTTCTAGCTCTTCACTGATAGATACAGTGGACAACGAGAGAGACCACCCCTAAATGTATGAAGCAAGAGGCTCTGAGAGGTCGCTAAACAGCCTCCAAGTGTGAGTACTCTGTCCATATAACAGTGTGATTGGCATAAGCAGCGCTACTAGAGCTGGATAGAAGTTTTAGCTCTTGACTGATAGATACAGTGGACAACGAGAGATACCACCCCTAAATGTATGAAGCAAGAGTGACTGAGAGGTCGCTAAACAGCCTCCAAGTGTGAGTACTCTGTCTACATAACAGTGTGATTGGCATAAGCAGCGCTACTAGAGCTGGGTAGAATTTGTAGCTCTTCACTGATTGATACAGTGGACAAAAAGAGAGACCACCCCTAAATGTATGAAGCAAGAGGCTCTGAGAGGTCGCTAATCAGCCTCCAAGTGTGAGTACTCTGTCCACATAACAGTGTGATTGGCATAAGCAGCGCTACTAGAGCTGGATAGAAGTTGTAGCTCTTCACTGATAGATACAGTGGACAAAAAGAGAGACCACCCCTAAATGTATGAAGCAAGAGGCTCTGAGAGGTCGCTAAACAGCCTCCAAGTGTGAGTACTCTTTCTACATAAGAGTGTGATTGGCATAAGCAGCGCTACTAGAGCTGGATAGAAGTTGTAGCTCTTCACTGATAGATACATGGACAAAAAGTGAGACCACCCCTAAATGTATGAAGCAAGAGGCTCTGAGAGGTCGCTAAACAGCCTCCAAGTGTGAGTACTCTGTCTACATAACAGTGTGATTGGCATAAGCAGCGCTACTAGAGCGGAATAGAAGTTGTAGCTCTTGACTGATAGATACAGTGGACACCGAGAGATACCACCCCTAAATGTATGAAGCAAGAGTGACTGAGAGGTCTCTAAACAGCCTCCAAGTGTGAGTACTCTGTCTACATAACAGTTACTGAGTGAAATATAAAGGTGATCCGGTCGCCTTCAAGGCGAGCTCCACAAGGGACATTCACTTTTAGTATTTGGAGCTGGTTGTCGACCCACGTCCTCCAACGACTGGCATTTTCAGCGAGGTCGGTGCTTCCGAGCAGGCCGTTTCAGTTCCTCACTCAATTCTTTTTAAATTTTATCATTTCCATATCTTGACCTCAAAAATAATCTAATTCACCTAATAATGTCCTAATATTGCGTGTTAACTTTCATAAAATGGTTCGTAATTTTGTGTATGTATTATCTATCAAGACTCCTATTGTCTTAATTTTAATTTTTTTTTAATTTTATAAAAATTTTTATGGCCTAATTATTTTTTTGACGGAATGATTTATAAAAAATATTTATAACATTTTTAATTGAATGCATTATCATTATGATTTTCGAGTATTTCACTGTCGACAAGTGAGATTGGTGTTGATACCCCTCCAATTTACCATTCTATTTTAATTATTAAGTAGCCAGCTGGAGATGTTCCATCTGGAATGGAGTCGTTTAAAGATGACTAAAACCATGAACATTTGATTCAGGGGACATGTCACCTCTCGCCTTTATAATTTCCTTGAATGTGGCTCTATGAGACAAGCAGATAATGAGAAATACATCTCTTTTGATTGAAATTTTTTTTTATCAAACCTCAAGGAACGCCAACAAATTCTCCACACTAATAAGACGAAACATTTACTTCTTCGAATTATAGTATGATCCATGCATTATATTTTTGATTAACCCATGAAAATATTGAAGTTTGCGATACGAATTTGTAATTATGTAAACATATTTTTAGTTCGTTTTCTTAGAACCATTGTTGTAAGACTAACTATTTGAAATCTTGTACCTCAAGATATGATTATATACGTTTAATAAGCTTTTAATCGAAACAATTATCCGAATAAAACGCAAAAACTGTTTGTACACAACTTTCGGCATCACAAATAACACAAGGCGATTCTGTATCCCCCTTTTTTCTTTCTTTAATTAATATCTTTATGTTCGATCAGTGTATCATGTATGGGTATCGTTCGAGTCCAGAAAATATTCAGCCAGCACATCTGGCCGATGCGACTATGCACTTCAGTGCAACTTGATTCTGCACATACGATTCGGTTTTCTGAGTGTCAACCTGTTTTGATTATTACACGAGTTTAATGTGTCAACTATCTATGAGAAAAGTATGCATTGTCAACGAATGAAAGAAGTGTATATTCCAGTTCAAAACGCAAACATTAAGAAAAATCAAACGCATCACTTCTCCGGAATTCATTCTGTAAATAAGCAGTCCGGAAAAGACATTGCAATGATTCAGCATATAATAAGAAAAATTAAAAAAAAAAACTATTAAATTTAATTGAAGGGATGTTTGTTGACCGTTGATAATCAGGCGCAGGAGATAGTCGGGATTCGGCCAAAGGTTTGTTATTAAATAAAACAAAATGGTGAACCAATATGGTTTTATTTTAGCCAAGGTTTCGGTCTTAATTTCAGAGCTTCTTCAGGGCTAGGGATAACAAAGGGAGAGCCACAAATTGCGTGTTCTCACACATGGTTGCCGGGCTACTAAAACCTTCGTTATTCCCATAGCCCTGAAGAAGGCCTAAAATTCAGGCCGAAACCTTGGCAAAACTAAAACCATATTGGTTCAGCAATTTGTTTTTATTTAATAAGAAACATTTGACTGAACCTCGACAATCTCCTCCTATTCAATTTATTAATTTAAATTTTATTCATGACATTTTTTCCTTGATTGTTCCTCGGTCCTAGTGGGTTATGATTTAAAATATCAAGACAGGATTAAAATTAGTCTGCAAAAAAATTAAAAAGAAAAAATAATAGAGAAGAAGATAAAAGAAAATTTAACGTCTAGCACGGTGATTTTATTCAATAAATGCAGGGGAATAGAATAAAAAATCTAACTGTTCTGTCCTCTTGCAGTTATTGCTTAAAATTAATGTGGGATTAAACACCACAACAAATACAGTATTTATAAAATGATAATTTTTATTATTTTTTAGTACAAAAATTACAAAATAAAACAGATAACCTTAGTGATAAATGTACGCAACCTGTGCGTACATTTAGCAGCCTTGGGGAACAAAGACTTGTGAAGAGTACTTACTGTACGCAGCAATGCCAGAGACATGACTGTGAGAACAACTGACTCCAAATCTTGCTGAGATCACAGTTCTCTTGTATCACTGCTACAACAAGCTCTGTTATACAACCTTTTAAATCGCTATGTTTGCAGATTTATCTCATGGAATCCGAGCTCCCCACGTTCTCACTACAAAACAAATTGTATTTTTTTATGAAATTTTATACAAACATATACTAAGTTAGAATAGGAATAAATCCATCCAAAATGTAATTAATACGAGTTTATCAACATAGGAACATTAATTTATTCAGTAAATATTTTCTTTCAAGGAAAATAATAAAAAAATATATTACATAGTTCATGAAGTTATTATTATAATGACGATTGCAAGACATATTCTTAATCATACACCAATATAATCTACTTAAACATTTAATACTTTGACAGGAAATCAATGACGCCCTCGAAATTTCATTTTTTACTTTGAGAAAAAATAAGAATTCGGAAATAGAATTAAAAAATTCTCCTTCCAAATTATTGCACAATACTTCATTACCAAACATATTTAATGTATACATTTGTATTTATTGTAAATAAAAATACAAATTTCTGATACTATAGTTTTATAAAAAATGTAGAAAAAAAATACACTTTTTGTAACCATACTAATTCAAAAATAATCTATTTGGGTGAAAAAATGTTAAGGGAGTGGCAAAAACAATGTAAAATTCCATTTCTACAAATTTTTCAAGTGGTGAAATATAAGGGTCGTTAAATGTAACTGTCTCAAATTTGAACCTTTTAAGAATTCTAACTATAGTCTTTTGAACGTGTTCTCTTGATATTGGGACAGGCGCAAATAAAATAATAAAATTTCATTTAAAATGTTCGGTAGTTTCCTGGGAACAATTATATGTAGCCAAGTAAACTGACTCTGTGGTACTTAAAACATGTTGAAACAGTTACTTACCACAAGGCTTTCAAGATGGCTGACATATAAGGAACAGGTTTACTTACTACCCCGTGTTCCGAAAAATTCGTGTGCAACAAATTATATTTTCATGGGGGGGTGCAAGAGTTTATAAAATTACTGTTGAACCTACAGCATGAATTCGTGTTCGCCAAAATGAGAGAAACATCTCTGTAGTAGCTCTAATCATAAAATTTACAGAGAAACTTTATAAAATTTAATTTAAATTTTACCCTCTTACAGTGTATAGATAAAATTATGAAAGTAGGCCCATTTTAAAGAGGAATAGAAACTAAACCCTAAATGTTATATATGATGTGAGCTGTGCTCTTTGAAACGCCCAGAATGCTTTTTAATATTTTTGTAACGAAAGCTCTTATTGCTCTTGGGAATACATAGCATTTATAGAATAAACTTTTCAATGGAGTAAGCATACTCAATTCTGAAGGTTATTATTTTTATAATCATGGGGATAATTTCAGGAGAACGCAATGGCATTGGGGATCGAAGCTGTGTACCTCGAAGAGTTACCGTCTCCCAAGTACCATTTATAAGCTCATACTCCACAGTATATCTCTTACAGGAGAATGCAATGGCATTGGGGATCGAAGCCCTGTACCTGGAAGAGTTACCGTCTCCCAAGTACCATTTATAAGCTCATACTCCACAGTATATCTCTTAGATAATTTTTAGTGCAAGGGAACAGAATAAAAAATCTAACTGTCCCAGCCAGGACTTGTTAGATTTTTCTTGTCTCGGTAGCATAAGTGGCAAATGCACCGGCCCGGATAGCAGGGGATCCAGGTTCGTGTCCTGGCTGGGACAGTTAGATTTTTTATTCTGTTCCCTTGCACTAAAAATTATCTAAATTTACGTGGGATTAAAGACCACAAAATAAATAATATTTATAGTATATCTCTTACAGGAGAACGCAATGGCATTGGGGATCGAAGCCCTGTACCTGGAAGAGTTACCGTCTCCCAAGTACCATTTATAAGCTCATACTCCACAGTATACCTCCTACAGTTGAACGCAATGGCATTGGAGATCGAAGCCCTGTACCTGGAAGAGTTACCGTCTCCCAAGTACCATTTATAAGCTCATGCTCCACAGTATATCTCCTACAGTAGCCACTAATCGGTCCGCGGCTTTGCAGAATTTGCCAGATTCCTCTGGTGTGGGAGGAAATGCTTAAAATATAAAGGCCATCTCTTTTTCCATCAAGTCTCATGTGGAACTTGATAGCGCTGTGGCTGAACTGGCCGTAGCCAGGACATCTAAAATGTAGTGGTGAAACACAGTGTTTTTTTTACAGTTATCCGGACTATGCAAAAGAAATGATCATAGGAAAGAGACAAAGAAAGACAAATATAGAGACCATAGACGACAGAAGAAGGTACAGGAGGTTGAATAACGAACTCGAACACCCCATAGTGGAACAGAACAAATACACACAAAAACATACATGTCAAACCTCATAAGGATATGGTAGTAAAAACAAGACATGACAGCTTGTTGAGGGTGACACTAATTATTCTGGGGAGAAGAAATGCCTCTTCATCACTTCGAGGATAGACTGCAAACGAGGAGGTCGAACTTCATCAAGGGTCTTACAGTCGCACCAACATCTTCACAACACTGTGTACAAGTCATTTAATCGCATGACATACTTCTTACGGGAGATGCTCTAGCTCTCTCTACAACAATATACGGTAACACTGAGGACGACAGATTCTCTCATCCTATAAAGGTATTGGCTTTTTACACGGATGATACAGATACCTTAAGCTTCTCAACATAATCATTCATCAATTAGGTTCTGACCGGTGTGCCTCAGGATTGAATATTGACACCACCCCTACACATTACACATTCAGCAATCACTACTTGTTTTATTTTCAAACCAAACAATAATATTAGACACACATAAAAACCACATCTACACGTTACACATACTGGATGCTACACTTAGTTACTATTTATGAACAGTGCAAGAAATTAAAATAAATCACTTAGATTTACTACTTTCGCTAGATACCACGAAAGTTTAATCAATTTTAGTTGGCATGTGTTTAACATTACTTCTCAAATTATAAAAAATATTATTTGACTGATTCATTAATTAAATATGAATGTGAAAATAATGGTGAGTTGGTTTAATTAAAGAATTATATCTATTTTACCTACAACATATAATTCAAAATTCAAATTGTTTATATTGTTGAGGCGTTCATAAACCATAAAATAAAATTTGCAAATGATATATTTTTCAAATAAAATAAAATAAACTATTGTAGAATAGTTTGCAGCATTTATATTATTCGTTTATTTCTATAGCGATAAATTAACTGTAAATTGAATATCAAAGTTTTAATTCCATTAAACGTAAAATCCGAAATCAATTGATGAAAAACTAAAACGGATTCAATTATTAAGATGGTTGATTGATACGGAAAACGGATGACAAGGAAAAAATGGCCGCTGTTTCCGCTCATCCCACTTTCAGCATGACCCCTTTAAAGAATTTGAGCTATTGTCGTTAAGAGTTTTAAGGTGGCCAACTGCAAAGTTATCAGCACCTAAAAGTTCATATGTTACGAACAAATTAGTTTTTAGTCACTCGACGGCCTGCAGTGGCAGCTCTGCCAAAAGAGGCTCATATCTCTGGCCCGGGGTTGATGGCGTGCTCGGTGTGGCCAGGCCGTCCACATCCTCCAGCCCGGCTCTGGGTAGGCCGCCACAAGCCTCAACAGCAAACGCGAAGAGTTCTAGTATTAAAGATGAGTTAATGTAAGTGTGGCCCTCCCTCATTTAAACTGTTATAATTTTTTTTACATAAATTTACTTCTTTAAGAACATTAATTGCTTTATTAATGTTAGAGCTATAGGCTAAGAAAGGTTTGGTGCCTCGTTGATACCTTTTAAATACTAGAAAAATATTATAAATAAAACATTGACAATTACACTGTGGACATTTCGATCGTTCCGCTTTATTAATCAAGTACTTGTGAGTAATTAGAGACCGGATCGAGCAATAAACTAAGATAAATTTAAGTAGAAATGTAGACCATATTTTTATGCAGCGCTTATCACAGGCAAATCGGGCGAACAGCTGATCCAGGTAAACGCAATTCTTAGTCTAATGTCAAGCAGAGGTTTTACGGATCCAATCTAAATTTTATTTACATGAAGAGAAGTTCATGAAGTAATAAATTAAGAAAAGGCTAAATTACCTCATTAAATCTTATTTAAAACTATCTGATCCAAAAATATACTACCAGTTAAAGCTATATAAATTAATAATTAAATAATATTTAATAGATCAACAAACATAACATATATGTCAAATATTAATTTACTTGTAAGTGTGCTAGGTACTAGTTAAAGTATTATACATATATA
>KZ807131.1:53184-95331 GCA_000696205.2 Oncopeltus fasciatus
TGAGGTTCTGGGCTATACCATATATATATATATATTAATTTAGAAAGGACATTTAAGCCTCTATTATTACTATAGCTAGATAAGGCTTAAAAAAATAGAGTAATGTCCTTTTCTTAAGTAATCTTCTATGGTTTAATTCTATTGAAATTCGAATGGGAATTTAATCTTAAAGTCACAAAGATGGCGGGTAAATCAAGTGTTCAAAGAGTCGGCGTTTTCTACTTACACCTTTCCCTCTTTCCCTCAATTATCCTCCTCCATCTTGGATTCTTGTAAATAAATGTCAAAGCAAACTTTTTAACAGTCATTTTAAATATGAAATTAATAATACTTACTAATAAATGCATAAGAAATACATATTTCATATTTTATTCTGTTCAAATTTACCTATGATTAACTCATTTGATCACTAATGGTTGTTTCAAAATGAATTTTGATTTTCTCTGTGGTGTAGAGCTCTCTTTATGTCCAGTTCTCCACTCCCTTATTTTTAAGGATCATTTATCTTATTAGAACATTTAACTCTCAGCAATGCCTATCAGCTACTAATTAATACGAGTTTAGCAGTAGTTCCTTACAATAAACGATTTAATTACAATTTTAACGTTTCCCATATCCTAATACAACGTAAGATACACCATATAACATAAAAAGGTATATCAGCCCTATTTTGAACATTAAGGGTAAAGAAATGATGCCTGGAAAAATAACTCGTCTAAATCTGCAATAATTATAATTTATACGCAAATATATACTCTGAAGAAACTATATCATATAAAAAAATATACAAAAGTATCTTATAAATTCGAAATGCCAATGATGTCAAGATCTCTCATTGACGCTCAGGGCATCACTACTATCTCCTGGACACTGAGCGCTTCCCAAGGCACCAATATTCAAGCCCCCATTGTCTCTCACAGCTTCAATATCTCGTCCGAGACCAATGTCAAGGCATCTGCTTCACTCAGTGTGCTCTCGGTGACACCAGTATCTTAGCCCGCCGTTGTCCCTCACAGCTTCAATATCTCGTCCGAGACCAATGTCAAGGCACCTGCTTAGCTAAGTGGGCTTTCGGTGGCACTAGTATCCTAGCCCGCCGTTGTCCCTCACGGCTTCAATATCTCGTCCAAGACCAATGACAAGATATCTCCTGGGCTGAGCGATTCTCGAGGCACCCGTATCCAGGTCTCTCGTGTGCGCTCGGGCGAGAGGTCGTCAACCCCAAGTAGCGGAGTGCGAGTTGTTGAAATCGAAAGTACTTCGTCCCGGCATTCCTTCCACTTGCTCACCCAGACAGCGTTGGGTCATTAGCCGTTTTTTCCTTGGTTTTCAACTTCTTATCTCTACTCCTTTATAAAATATGCAAGTCATTTATTTTTAACTGCTATATACTTATAGTCACTTTTCCATATGCTGAAAATATTTAAAAACATTAACTAAATATTAAAACATAAATCTGTGAAAGAATATTATTATAGGAATTTGCCTTATTTTATATCCGCTGAACCTATTCATTCATAAAATTTAAGGGATTTTAAAACACGAAATTTAGCCAATATTATTCTAAATTAACTTCTAATTTAGACATGCAACACAAATTTTATTGAAAATACATAAGGGTATTTGTTCTTCCGCAGAACCCTAAGTCGGACATAGAAACTGTGTATCCAATGATGTGATACTTGTAATTTGGAAAAGGTGATTTATGTGGCTACTTCCTCCTTGTGAAGTTACGAATCTCAGTTCAGCTGAGGTGAATGACGACGAGGCAACAATGGCTGATAGATAAATATGAAAACTCTTCCTTTTCTATCAGTAAGCAAATTTAAGCCAACAATTAAACATTTCCTTACGCATTTGACTTGTAACTTCACAAATTACAACTTCTCTCCTCTTACTTGCTAGGTTGCTTGGTTTTCATATTTATTTGTCTTTTATGTGCTACATTTTGTCGTCAAATACGAAATATTGTACTCGAAAATACAGTAAAGGTAAACATTTCTATTAAAATATTGTATTTAGCCTAAACGCTTGTGTAGACCGATAAATAAATTAATACGTAAATATACCAGTTTAAAAATTTGCGTACAATATACAAATTTTAATATTTTGAAAATTAATTAAAAACAAATTTAATTAATACGAGACAATTTAGTTATTTCCTAAAATACTTCAAATGTGTTAAGATTTCATTGCTAATTAGTATTGGTGCAAGACATCGTTTGGTGGGAATTCGTCACCCGTTGTCAATGGCTTTGTTGTTGGTACAGAGCACCATCGAGGTTACTGTCCCACCATCACATGCCCGACCTAAGCCGATCCAAGCCCCTGTTGTCAATGACTTTGTTGTTGGTACAGAGCACCATCGAGGTTACTGTCCCACCATCACATGCCCGACCTAAGCCGATCCAAGCCCCCGGTGTCAATGGCTTTGTTGTTGGTACAGAGCACCACCGAGGTTACTGTCCCACCATCACATGCCCGACCTAAGCCGGTCCAAGCCCCCGGTGTCAATGGCTTTGTTGTTGGTACAGAGCCTCATCGAGGTTACTGTCCCACCATCACATGTCCGACCTAAGCCGGTCCATGCTCTGCAAAGACCTCTCTTCAGTACGGTCACTCGTTCCCAGTAACATACTACATACCAATACAAGCTGTCATTTAATGATTTTCTGTTATATTCAAAAATAGATAGTCAACTGAAACAATTAGGTCCCGTGGACTTGGCCCTTTAGAGGCACAAAAAAAATAGCTCTGAAACTTGAGCAGAGGTCTGGAAATTTTTTTTTCTGCTTCTCTACTATTCAGTTCGGGGCCATCATGAAAAGTAATGCAAAAAATTATAAAGAGACAGAATTATTGATTATTTGAATTGAATTATATTTTAAAATATGCTCGAAATATTTTTCTAAAAGACGTTAAAAGTAATTCAAGTCGACTCGGATTAGGGCCGATGAGTGTAGATCACTATTGCTGAGAGAATGACTTCGAAAGCGCTTTGTCCACTTCAATATAGCCATAGACAGTGGAGGTTAATCTTTTATTTCATCCTTTGAATAAAGAAAAAATATATATATGATTTAGGGCCGGTTTAAGTTTTTAGAACTTTCGGAGGAATCGAGGACCTCTGATGCAGGTACGAAAAGAAAATTGGTTATTTGAGGACTTATCAAGACATAGAATTGCTAATGAAGAGGGCTTCAGGAGCATATTTTGGAGGAAATATTCAGATAAATGGCATTATTGAAGACAAAAAGAAAGTTTGAACTCCTGTAAAGCGAAGGAAGTGTAATAGAGGAAAACTTCAGAGAACAGAATGAGGAAGGTGTTACACCTTCTTATGACTTTTCTAAGCATCTCGTAACAAAGGTATGCTTATTCTATAGTATTCGCCAGAATCGCACACAATATCCCATCTAAAATCTTATATACTTAAAACAGTGCTGCAAAAAGCCGTATAAGACCGGTTAGGGGGATTACATAAATACATGAGTATGTATTTAATCTCAACCCATGGTATACTGGGCTGACACAACCTTAATTACTGCTTTAAAATTGATACATCTGTTAATTTTTGTGCTTTAATTTGTTTACATTGAAGTAAAAAAAGTAATGATAAGTAATAACTAGACCAATCAATTTATCAATGAAGCATTTTCATTATTTACTCTGAAAAAGTGGGGGTAGTAAACTCCTTTTATTTTTCCACTCTTTTCTCCAAAAAGTCGTTTCTTTTGGATTGTTATGGCATTTCTTAGCTCTATACATGTGGAGCATAGATTTACATATCTTATATTTAGAACATTGGAAGAAAAGTAGTTTGTAGGGGAATTAGGAGAGAGATGTGTCCGTAGTAAAGGCAGACCTGTCCGTTAGTGAGCTGGGCTGAATGGAGCTGGGGTGAATGTCCTCACAACACTTTCACCTTCCTCAGTAGACTCCACATCTGCTCCTATTCCTAAAAGAGAGTCTTCAGCTCCTGACCCCATCAGAGATTATCCCTGTAGTGGACGATTCATCTAAACGTGAAGGTCGAAAGTCAAGAATCCTCCAGATATGAAACAAGGATTGTAATTTTTCTCTCTTTACTGTTGTAAGCAAAAGAAAAATTTGTAAAATTAGTCCCTCAAAAGATAATAAAGGCCCAGGGGGACCAATGTTCTCTAGGTTTATATCCACTAGCCAGGACACACAAAAAGCTTTGTGGTCAGCATCAGGGCGAATCGTGTAATCCTAGCTTCAGTTTTATAAGTTTATAAATAGTTTGGAATATATTTTCAAATACATAATAAAATACTCTGTTTTTTTAATTTTTAGCAGCTTTTTATTTCATTTATTTTTATTTCATACTTTTTACAGAGTAATAACTAAGGAGGTAAAACTAATTTAATCTTAACGTCTTATTTTTTAATGAACTTATTTTCTCTCACAACTTGGTGTTTCCATAACACTGAACAACAAAGTTTTTGTTTCGGGGTTGAAATTAGCTGATTTTAATGTATTTCCACGTGTTAAAACCGAAAATGACCATACAAATTATATATTAGCTCTTGTTTTCAAGATATAGTATCATTCTATTATATATATTGAGTTTTCAACAAATGAAATATTTCATCACCAACAGTTGGTACACATGTTTGTTTACATAACACCCCTCTCATCAGCTGTTCATAAGTAGTAAACATAACCTTTGCGAGTTTGTCAATTGTACGCACGTGGTTGCTATTGAAATTATCGTGTGAAGTTGATTCTTAAATTAATTTAAGTGCTGATCTGAAATGCCTCGAAAGTGTGTGATTTCTGTCGATAGCTTTTGCTATATATGTGGTGAAATAACATTTAAGGCTCAGAAACGTAAAATGTCACCTATCATTAAGACTGCCTATGAACATTATTTTGGTGTAAAAGTTGGGGACCAAGATAAATCATGGGCTCCTCATATATGTTGTAATTCTTGTTCCGTCATATTGCGAGAGTGGCTGAAAAATAACAAGCGGGCAATGGCTTTTGCAGTACCTATGGTTTGGCGTGAGCCTACCAATCATACAGACGACTGTTATTTCTGCTTAACTCCTCCCATTAAGCAAGGTTTATCTATGAAGAAAAGAGGAACGGTGAAATACCCTAATCTCCCATCTGCTCTTCGGCCTGTACCACACTCAGACAATTTGCCAGTCCCTTCTCCACCCCAAAACTATGAAATTTTAGAGGAAAGTGATGAAGTCTGTTTACAAGAAGCAACCCATCCTTCTACATCCTATGACCCTGATTTTGATGTAAGCGATAGGTCTAGTGATACGCACAGAATTAGTCAAGCAGAGTTGAGTGACCTTATAAGAGATCTTGGCTTGTCTAAGGAAAAGGCTGAGCTGTTAGGGTCAAGACTACAACAGTGGAATCTTCTAAAACGTGATGTGAAAATATCTCAGTACAGACAGCGTCAAAAAGATTTGCTTCCTTTTTTTGAGAAAAAAGAAAACCTCGTAGTTTGTTCTGATGTTAATGGTTTGATGGACTGCTTGAATTTGGGTCTCACTCCATCTGAATGGAGACTGTTTATAGACTCTTCAACACTAAGCTTAAAAGCTGTACTTCTGCATAATGGAAATCAGCTACCTTCTATTCCTATAGGTCATGCAGTTCACATGAAGGAAACGTATATAAATATGAAAACACTTCTCCAATCAATCAAATATGAACAACACAAGTGGCAAATCTGTGGTGATCTGAAAGTCATTGCTATACTCCTAGGAATGCAATTAGGGTTCACCAAGTACTGTTGTTTTTTGTGTCTGTGGGACAGTCGGGATAGAAAATCTCACTATAAAAAAGTGAACTGGGCTACACGAGACCTAAACGCTAATGAGAAAAATGTAGTTTACGAGCCTCTTGTAGATCCTAAGGATGTTCTCCTTCCCCTATTACATATTAAGTTGGGACTAATGAAAAACTTTGTGAAGGCGATGGACCAGGAAGGACAAGCTTTTAAGTACTTGAGAGCAAAGTTCCCCAGGTTGAGTGATGCTAAAGTCAAGGAAGGCATCTTTATTGGGCCTCAAATACGTGAAATCGTAAATGATCCTGCTTTTGACATGATTTTAACAGGAAATGAAAAAAGAGCCTGGGAAGCCTTTAAGGGAGTTGTGCATGGGTTTTTAGGTAACAAAAGTCCAACCCAGAAGATGAAATGGTAAATACATCTGACGACCGACGAAGCCTACGTGAACAACAACAAAAGAGATGATAACTTCACAGCATTGGTTAAAGAGCTTCTTCAAGTTTACCAGCAACTTGGACGCAACATGTCCTCAAAAATTCATTTTCTTTACTCTCATCTTAATTTCTTCCCACAAAACTGTGGAGCTGTGAGTGACGAACATGGAGAAAGATTCCATCAAGACATTGCCTTAATAGAACAGAGATATCAGGGCCGTTGGAATGAAGCAATACTTGCAGACTACTGCTGGTCTGTGTGTAGGGATGCTCCAGAAGTGTTTTATAAAAGACAAGCTAAACGACAGCGATCTTACAATACATCGGATTGACTTAATTGAAATTTGGTGGTACAAACCTCTTTTATTTGTCAAAACACTAAGAATAATGGGTTTTTTTTATCAATTTTGTACTTAAAATATTCTAAAAGAAACATAACAATATTGTTTTTTGTACTTTCACTTTTCACGTATAGTATAACTACTCTTTAAGATTAAGTGCTGTATATCTCAAAACCCAGAGCTAATAAAAATTTTTCAATGTTATTTTTGTTTTTATCACCCCAAATTAGTAGAAATAGACTAATTTAGTGTAGGAAACATTCAAAAAATATTTTTTTGTTGTGCAGTGTAATCAGAGATGAAGTAGTGAATTCATAGTCTAGGATGCTGTAATCTTTCAAAAACAAAAAAATTGAACGCTGAGATGATTCTGAATATAGACAGTTTCAGTATAACAAATGATCAATCAGGAGAAAACTTGTAATTCAACCAAAAATATTTTAAAACATCCTTATGACAAACAAAGGTTTTGACCTTCTAGAGAAGATGAGGGAACATAATTCGCTGAATAAAAATGACTGAATTGTTTTCCCAGCCAAAATTTAACAACGAAATGCTATCTCTTCCTTTAAGGCAACCTGTTGATGTAAAGGTTACTACTTTCAGACAGTAGAAAGTTCTATTTATCTTTTACAAGAGCATTCCTTCCATTTCCAATAAGCCTAAGGAAAATGATCGGGACACCAGAAGCAGGCAGACTTGAAGATTCATAAGCAGAAAGAGCATTTAGAAATGAAAAGAGCTGTATACCTTCTATAATTCGGCTTCCTTTACTCCTCTCTTGAGTCATCCTTGACAATCCTCATAAAGAGTTCTGTGACCCCCCTGACGGCTTCTGAGGTTCTAGACTATACCGCAAGATCGACATTCTCGTCCTACACCCCGCTACAGCAATGACGGCCTCCGAGGTTCAGGACTATACCGCAAGAGCGACACTCTCGTCCTACACCCCGCTACAGCAATGACGGCTTCCGAGGTTCAGGACTATACCGCAAGAGCGACACTCTCGTCCTACACCCTGTTACAGCAATGACGGCTTCTGAGGTTCTAGACTATACCGCAAGAGCGACACTCTCGTCCTACACCCCGCTACAGCAATGACGGCTTCTGAGGTTCTGGGCTATACCACATGAGCGACACTCTCGTCCTACACCCCGCTACAGCAATGACTGCCTCCGAGGTTCTGGGCTATACCGCATGAGCGACACTCTCGTCCTACACCCCGCTACAGCAATGACGGCTTCCGAGGTTCTAGACTATACCGCAAGAGCGACACTCTCGTCCCACACCCCGCTACAGCAATGACGGCTTCCGAGGTTCAGGACTATACCGCATGAGCGACACTCTCGTCCTACACCCCGCTACAGCAATGACGGCTTCTGAGGTTCTAGACTATACCGCAAGAGCGACACTCTCGTCCTACACCCCGCTACAGCAATGACGGCTTCCGAGGTTCAGGGCTATACCGCAAGAGCGACACTCTCGTACTACACCCCGCTACAGCAATGACGTCTACCGAGGTTCAGGACTATACCGCAAGAGCGACACTCTCGTACTACACCCCGCTACAGCAATGACGTCTACCGAGGTTCAGGACTATACCGCAAGAGCGACACTTTCGTCCTACACCCCGCTACAGCAATGACTGCCTCCGAGGTTCTGGGCTATACCGCAAGAGCGACATTCTCGTCCTTCGGCTGTTTTCTTGATTGCTTCCTTTTTGCCAACCTTTCTATCCAAATCCTACTATATTGCTCTCACATTTTTTATAACTTCATACTTGTAATAGTTTTACCAGTCCATGGTCAAATTTAGTGACGTCCAGATCATGGATAGGTAAAAGTGTAGAGCAGAGAAGAGAGTGGTCTTATTATTTTAGCTATATCTCTTGATATATTTCTAACAATATTTTTAGTAAAAATTTGTCATAGTTTGATCATAAGAAAAATATTATTTTTATTTTATTTATCATAATTAATTGCAGCAAGAAGTTAGGGTTATCCCCGACTTTCCGACAATTAATGAATCTTTCCTACTGTTTATAGCATTCCATACTTGAGGATACGACTTTTCGTAAACAGTTTGCTAATTAGCTCATGGATGCAATTTTCAAAGTGGATTTTGTTATAATTATATTCTGCTTCTATAATTTCTACAGAAGGCATTACAGATGCAGAATACATATTGTTGTTAACAAAGCATAAGACTAATTCTGGACAATTCAATAAATTTTCCAACATCGCTTTAAAACATTTATATTAAGGGCTGAGCGATTTCAGGATTGAGGATCAGACGACTAAGCTCTGATGGTGTGATCTTCGCTCTTGAAAGCGTTCAGTCATTAATAAATCAATGTTTTTGTGTAAAGTTGGTTTTTCTTATAACCTAGATTAAATGTATGCTTCGCTACACTTTAAAAATAAGTATACATAACACTATTGATAGTGTGATGCATATTTATTTTTAAGATGTCCCAAGCTGAAATATAATTCTGAAACCTACTCTGTTTTATTGTACACAACAAACCTTGTCAGGTTCCTTAACATCTTATTTATTGTAAGTGTTAATATCTTCCATAGAGCAAAGAAAATAAAGATTAATCTCTTTCTGAATGTTAACTGATGGAACGAAAGTCATTAATAGGTTCATGAGCACTTGGGAAAATAGCGATTTTTACAAGCTATCCTCTTTTCTAAGAAAGGGGAAGCAAATTACAAGAAACCACTGTATTCCTGAACTGACTAGCTCTGACATTTATCTGTCGATACTTGTAGCAGGATCGAGGCAGTCTCATGGTTGTACTAGCCGATTGATGGATGATCAGGTCTTGCCGATGCAATAGTGGGGCACTATCTGTCCTCTTCCAAAGCTCTCCTTGTGATTTTGGCTGAAGCAGACCGAAGAGAAAGCCGCAGGACCTTATGTAGGTCAGTTTTTGTGGGGTCAGTGGCCTCTGATCTGGGCCACAAATCTCCCGTCTCCCGCGATAGTACCACTCACCACTACCATCTGACCCCTACACCATCTGTAGCCACGAGGCTCCACTACATGCTAGCTGCCGTATTCGACCAAGGACACACAAAGGCCCAGCATCAAAAACGGTAGCTGTGTAAGCCAATAGATTACCATTTCCAATTAATGCTGGTCAGAAAAACTTGATCATACAAGCTGGAATGGGCGGTGATGCAAAAGGTTGATCACTTGTGCTGGCACAAGAATTGAGAAGCTATGTGAAACGTAAATGATACGATATGATATTAAACTTGTAAAAAAGTTTAATAATATTTTTTTACGTAAAAATATAAAAATAATTGTAAATGCATAATTAACAAATTAATTAAAATATGATAATTCGTCTTAAAGGTGGATCTTAAATTATTTTATCAAAAAGAATATTTTTAAAAATTATAAATAATCGTAGGAACATAGAAATAGTCACAGAGTAAATAAATAATATTAACAACTTTATATTTGTAAATTACCCTTCCTTCAGTAAAACAACATATTTAATTGTAATTTTTTTTTCAAAGTCTTTGCATTCTCTTTTGAAATAGTTTAAATCAGTCATAACTTTAATTTCGTGATTAAACTATTATCCAATAATGGTAACTATTGTACAAAACAGTACTCGAGTTTTGAATTTCTCGTTCATAAAAGCTGGTACAATGTATGTTTCTTTATTCTCCTTTATTATTTGGTACGAGTAAAGAGATTATCACCTTGAAGTTAATTCAGGTCTAACAAGTTCTTATGTTCTAGGTGTTTGTACATAGCGGGATCTTTAAAACGCAAGGTCTTTTAAAGAATAAAGTATTTAATTAAATAAATATGATTCTTAATGGTTCTTATTTAAATTTTCCATATTGATTTTGAGTCTACTGAGTGTCATAATTATATCTTATGTAGCTGTAATCCAAAAACAATCTAAAGTAAGCGTTCTTCAATTCTGAAAATTAAAAATATAAATTAAAAAGTGTCTTAAGCATAAAATATGTTATCTGAATCTATGTATATATTATATTCAGAAAACATGTTTTGTGCTTAAGACACTTTTTAGTTTATATTTTTAATTTATATTATTATTCAATATATATATATACATATACACACACTCCCAGCTAAGATTCTCAGAAATACCGAGAATTATGGTCGACTTTTTCAATTTCAACTTTTCGTACGAATATTTTTATGTCCCTCAGTAATATTATGCGGGGACCCTAAGAGATAATGATATTGAATTCGTTTTATTTATGTTCAAAGTTATTTAATCGTTTACCATTCATAAATTTGAATCTATTAACATTTAATTTATATTTTGCTAAAATAAATTAAGTATGTGGGTGTCAGAAGGCAAGACTTTATCATTTAATGACCATTGTCATACATTATAGCACCAATAGTGTAGAGGAACTCTGGTAAATCCTTTAAGTACATTAAAAAGAAAAGAGTGCTCAAATCTGACCATTGTGATACACCTCTTTCTTGTATCGTATACTAAATGTTGTTCCCTTGGATTGTATATGAGTATATAAAATTATACGCTACTCCTCGAACTTGTTATTTAAATAATTTGGCTAAAATATATCATGGTCCACCATATTGAACGATTTCATTTTTCTCATATTTTTTTTTCATGCTATGAATGAACCATACCAGAAGCTGTATTCATGGTTATACAGAAGTGGGAGTTTGTATCTATGACGCAACCAACTTTCTACGTCACTATTAGGTAATGCTTTTTTCCTATCTATATTAAATATTAATGTTGGAATATTTCATCTGTTTGCTCCAATAAATTTATTATATAACGTATGAATAATATATACGTTTTTATTAAATTTCAAAAAAATATGGTTATAAATTAAAGAAATTCAAAGGGAAGCCAATTTCTAAGGCTGCTAACTGTTAAATATTAAATTTTAAAAATTTGAATTCATTTTATGCTCTAATTATTCTGAAAAACAATAAGACTAGTCACAAAGTCTTTTTATCCTTCCAAAATAAGTTTAGTTCTGTTCAAATAAAAATTATACCCATTGAAATATTGATAAATGCCATCATCTTATAAGTAAAATATGTTCATCGAATTCTGAAGGAGTTACTAAGCCAGCTTTCAAAAGAGGCTCCAGATTTAGATATTTTCACTGTTCCAACTCACTCGACATATAACTTGGTGTAGACCTAAACTAATGAGCCATGAAAACCATGATAGTTATGGTAATTTCTCGGATTGTTAAAAATGCCGGATATGTTTGGATAGGTCAGCCATTAGAAGATAATTAGATTCCTTAGATGGTGAGTTGTTTTGACCGCAGATATTATTATTAGATGTTTTTTTGTTGGGGTTCAGTCAAGGCAGATTCAAAAAATAGAAATTTAAAAGATGTGTATTTTTAAATTTGTATTTATTTGGATCTACCTTAACCGAACCCCAACAACAAAAAAATCTAATAATTAGAGTCCTTAGTTCCTCAAATGAACAAGATTCCTCCTTCATGTTGAAGAGAAATCGGCTTACTACAAAGTATCTTCATTCTTTGACAAACTAAAATATTTTTACAATAAATTCATAGTTTTCACTTGCACTAACACAGCTTCCAGCGGAAGAAAAAGTACCATATATTCCCTCCAGACAAAATTATATCTTCCATTTAAAGGAAACTCAGATAAAGCATTAAGTAAGCAAAATAAAGTTTTGAAAATTATGGCCTTTTTCCAAAAGATATTTTTCATCTTTTTCTCAAATATTTACCACTCAGGCTATTTATGAAAAAGGGCCCATTTTGAAATCACCTTGGATACTACTAATAACAAAGAATATAAAATCTGTAAATTTTAAGCTTGGAAAAAACATTATTATTTCTTTGCATATGACTTTCATCCACACCTAAATGTAAAATTTACATTCTATAGGCGGTTTTCAATTTGTCTGGAGGTTTTGGCAGGACTATATTCAGATACTTCAACTTAGTAAAAAAGTCTACCTGAAACCTGTTTAATGTTCGATTTCGGCGAGTTAATTAGTTGTTAGTTAACAGTACAAAAATACTATAGTTGCATATTCTCTAAACTACTAAACGCAACAGCTTTCTGACAAATGAGCTATACACGTTGAAAGTTTCGTGACAATCAAGCAATGCCTCATCCAGAAAATTAATGTAAAATATAGCAAAGTTTGGCTGACGCTAGACTTTCCAGAGAATTGGAGACAAGAGAGAAACGCCAAGACCGCTTATGTAAGTATGGTCAGAATGTCTGAATGCAAATCAGCTTCGGCTCTCTGACATTTAGAAGAGGTTTTGTCTTCAAGGTGACTTCCAACGAATCCCTACAACTCTTCGAAAAATCTGGATGATGGCTGGAGTTGGGAACACATCCTTTTCTTTTAATGGATTCATTTACATTTTACTTTTCATAAAGCAAAAAATATTGCAGTTATTAAATATTTTAACGTTAAACTATACACTTGAGGATTTTCAGCATTCCAGGGAAAAACCAATCATAATGAACTTTTCCTAAAGCAATTATTGGATTTAACGGCGGAGGGACAATTTTTTCAAATGTAGATTTACTTTTAAATGATAATTTTATTAAATGAAAATCGACTTACTACAGATTGTCTTATTTCCATCATACCTTCTCTTATCCGTCTTCATTGGTTTCTGTAAACCATCTGAATGCAGAAACCAATAAAGACGGATAATAGAAGGTACAATAGTTCTATATTCATTGGTTGTGACAATAACCCTTTATCTTATTTCTGTTTGCTCTTAAGAGTATAGAATGAATATTTCTTGACTTTTGATTTGAAGATAAATATACTTGGCAAATAATGTCTAATGCTGATGCAAATACATCTATAGATAGTTAACAAACAGTTGGGTTTGACAATATTCCACAACTGCTATAGTTTACTTCTGTTCAAGGAGTAACTATAAATTTAATGAAAATTTATTTTAAATAAAATTATCTCGGCTTAGATAGTTTTAAGCATTTTCTGTACCCATCACATTTTCTGTACCCATCACCATTGGCAATGGCAGATATTGATACTGTTTCATACAAATTTATTTTAAATCTGAAATACTTTATTCAAAGGAATTTTATATAAACTTAGATATAATTCGTATAACTTTATTAGTAATAATCTGAAATCTAAATGATACAAGAATACAAAAACTAGTCTAATTGGCAATTAAAAAGTCAAACAAAATAAAAATGCTGAGAAATATAATTCATCAAACGAGTTAACAAAGAAAAAGGCTCATTGAATTTCTTATAGACGTTTCATAAAGAGTCGTATTTGGCCAAAAATTAGGTTTTATTTATTGAGTCAGTGAAAACCACTCTCAAACTTATCTCAGACCCAAAATTAATAAATGGAAGTCAATTCACAGATATAACTCACATTTTGTTGACATGATACGACATTAATTGTCTAGCAATTACATGACTAAGACAGCCAGGAAGATTAAGGGTTTTAAACAATTAATGAGAGGGAATAGAATAAAAAAATCTATCTGTCCCAGCCAGGGATCACCTACTTCCGTGTATTGAGTCCTGGCAGGTACAGATAGATTTTTTTATTCTATTTCCTCTCATTAATTGTTTAAAATTTACGTGGGATAATAAACTACAACCAAATAAATATTTATTAAGGATTTTACTTCCTGTGTTTTAAAGAAAAACTAGTGACAAACTATGTTTCAATAAAGTTGGGTAAACTTTAACTCTCATTAACTCTCGATTAATTAACTTCATTTGACTGTAAAGTGTTTAACATAAATCACTATAAACTATAAGCAAAATAATATATTGCGTCCTATTTGATATACATATCTGGAAATATATTATAATGCTAATAATTGTTGATGCTAAACATTCCTCCCCACAGCCCTTACCATTTTTTACAGTAAGGAAACCTTAAATTTAGAGTCATAAATACAAAAGTTCTTAACATTTATCTAATCGTATTGCAAAGGCGAAAAGGTAGAAGCGAGAATCCGTTAACTTAATTCCGTAATGAAGCCTTCGACAAATGAGCTAGTTGCCGTTCTGAAACCAGTTACACAATTTTAAAGAAATAAAATCAAAATTGAAAGTTATACAAGTTTCATTATTTACACTTGTGGAGGGAGAAATCTGCAAAGAAAGAAAGACAACCGGATGTCCATCTTCGCGCCAAGTCAGCACTCACTGGATTTGAAGATGGCTTTTGAAATCTTGTAGGAGTTCGTTGGAGGAGCTGTTGTTCAATAGTAGGAGAAATTAAGGGTATTGAATCCCCCACAGAAACTTAGGAACTGCATGAGCTGAAACAACAACAGATCGATTGTTTTACGCCGATTTCGGAAGGAAGCTCTGACTGGGCCTGCGCAAAGAGTACTGCCCATGAGCTTTTTGGTTGTTTCTCAAGCATTTGATGGATTCTAGCACGGTGGTCTTCTGTTTGACCATCTCGTGGGACCGCCTTCCTGCCAGGCGGGGAAGTTCTTTATTTTCCCACTAGAGGTCCAGCAAGGTGGCGATCACGTGTGCTTCCGTAACCTCTCCTGTATCGCTCATTTCCTTTCTGTCTCTCACTGCTTCAGTTTCTTCAACTCCTTCTTCTCATTCGTAATTGTTAACCTCTCCGCAGCACCTTTATCACTCACTCCATATACTCCCATGCCGATTCCACTTCTCCATCTCCTTTCAATCATATATTGATCACTCTCACAACCCATTATCTCTGACTCCTATTTAATCCGAGATTCATTATTTAACCAACCTTTATAACCACTATTTTACTTAATATAATAAGATTTGAAGTGATTATAAATGTAAATTTTGAATTTTATACACTTTACCAACATAATTGCTTTCTATTCGAATGGATCTGTAAACATGCAGTAAATGTATATCTACTACATTACACACATAGGTATATGCACACATAGGTATATGCACACATAGGTATATGCACACATGTACAAACGAGCGGGGTAGGGAGATGAGGTGTTCTGAATTGTTTCTCCTCGAGAAGAACAGCCTCGAGATCCAAATGACTCTGGCGAAGAGAACTAAAGTGAATATAATATGGGCCTATCAGAGCCCTAACCCACATACCAAAGAGGATACAGATAAGAGGGAGTCTCGTCTCTCTTCTTGGCTGGCCTCAATTTCAGCTGCTAATATTTGCTGAAAAGGAAGATTGTCTTTGCCAATGGTGACATTCGTGTAACCTCTGGGGATAACAACTTCTTACATCGGACACAGATATTTTTTCTGAAGAAATTCACTTCTATAAGATTAAAAGCCTTTTTATGACAAAAACTACAATAACCTAGCACTTAAATAGAGATTTAATGGAGATCATTTCTGCAAGAATTCCATTTTCTGTTTTTTCTCACTGCTAGCTACTTAATGTCTTGTAAGAATAAGAAAAATGTGCATCTCAAATTATAGAAATACTCTGGATCGTTATTAATATTTGTCTAGTTCATCATAGAATTCTTAAATTGTAAAACACAATTAAATGATTTCCAAAGTTTTTGAACTGGGCTGCTACCCCTAAAAAATATATTACTTTTCAAGAGGAGAGATAATTGAGGGATGTGATCTTGGGAGCTAAAGAATTAAAAATAATTTCTAAACAAAAAAAAAGAAGATTCTCCCGCCAAAATATATAAAAATTTGGCTGGTCAAAATAAGAAAAAGTTTCGTTTGGAAATTATCTTTTAATTCTTCAGCTCGCAATACGGAATCCATGAGAATCCTCTCCTCATAAAGCTCGACGGTCAACCATTTACCACCAGTTATTACTTTTCATTTTCAAGTAATAACTTTTATACTTACTCCTAGAGTAATCCTAAAATGAGTTATTACTCGAGGGGGACTTTCAGTCCAGTTCACAATTTGAATGGGATGAAAGCGAAAGAAGTAACGTTTTACTTTACACGAACACTGAGGGCTCCAGATGCACGGTGTATGAAGGGTGGAAGAAACGGACTCAAGGGGTGAGGGGGTACGCTTCATTTTCAGCAAGAAATGATTATTTAAAACCATTGTGATTACCAAAAATATGTGATTCACTGTACAAGTGTTCGTGAATGTTTAGGAATCACACTATCACAGCTCCCCAAAATAATTATAAATTTTGAAAACAAATTTCAAGCTGGCTGCACAAAGAGTTTAAATATCCTCTAAATGGGGCACCATTACTCAGTGGATTCGAAAATAAAGTTATAGCAATAGTAAGTGCTTTGCACCAGGAGAAAGCCTATGTAAGATGAATTCTCGGAGAGATGATTTATTTCGACTGTTCAATAAATGGGTAATATAAAATTGTGTAAATGTATTTTTACTTTATGTATGTACTATTATTAGTTGAATTTGCAATACATAATTAAATGTAAATTATATTTTTCATATCTTAAATACTGATAGTAGGAGTTCTATTTAACCAATTTATTAATTAGTCAGCTTTATTTAGAAAAATATTCTATTATTCGATTTCATACAATAAAATATTATTTAGTTGCGCATATTTTTTTCACGTTTTTATAAAATTTATATACATGGGTAATATTGTGCGTTTCTTATAATTGCTATCACTTGTTTTTAATTAATCATATAATACTATTTTATTGTATTTTGATTAACGGAAGTGATACTTTTGCTCATCGTGTGTCCTATTGAAATGTGTCCTATCGTGAGGTTTTATCCTACAAATTGAAAGAAACAAGAGTAAATGAAGAAAAGCAGGAGAGAAAATTGAATGAAAAATAAGTTAAATTCCTAAATGTCTTCCTTTATTTTTATAGAATTCAATAGAAGAAAAGTTTTAGAAATTTACATTTTACATCTATTATATTCTTTAAACTTTTTGTATCTGTACATACATACATACAAAAATATGCTAGGTGTCTGCGAGACGCTTAATTGGAAAGTAAGGTATACGAAGAAGTCAGTAGTAGGAGTCTCCACACAATATCCCAACAACCCCATTTCCAAGATGGCTGTGCGGTCGGCAAAGTATCTGTTATTGTTTCTAATAAATAGAACTTTCATATAACATCTCTAAATCATATAGCCTAGGGTGAATAATGAATAAATAATTCCTTTTTGAATAAAAAGTACCAAGGGTCATACGAGGACCTAAGCTATTAAAGCTTATTTATTATTATTTTTAGTCACTTATATATTTACCAGATTATATTATCACATTATTATCAGCGAATAATAAATATATACCTTCAGGGATAGGTGAGATTTAGGATATATCTGCAGTTAGGTGAAATTTGATGCGTTTTATTAGATAACGGTCTATAATTCAACAAGTTAATCAGGAGATTGAGAAGAAATTCAAGCTGTGTAATCTGAGCTGAGTTCCCAGTAACATTTAATATCGATGTAAATAAGAGTAAATGAGTTTATTTTACTTATAATCCAGAGAGAAGAAAGAGCGTACAAAATAAGACTGCTAAATTTTGCTCTAGAGGGGGGAGGGGATAGCTCGCCCTTCGAGGCTACATTCTTACTTAAATTTCCGTTTTTCGTCAAAATATTATGAGACAAAAACTTTGGCAAATTAAATTTTACACTTATTATCTAGATTATAAGATCTAGTCTCGCCTTGAGCACCGTCACACCCTACTTATACTCCAACTAAAAATCAAAAAGTAAAATGCTGGTTATGTAAAGCCCAAGCACCGAAATTATATAATGTATTTTAAAAAGAAGAGGTAATTTTTAAATGTCTTCTGAAGAATATTTTAGCACATAATTGTAATGGAAGTATATTTTACACCTATTTTTCCTATGCATTTTTCTCATAATGCAAATAATATTGAAGTTGAGATAAAAAGATCAAGTTATCAAGAGTTGATCGGTGCCTTTGTAGTGGAAACCGCTATCGCTAGTGCAGTTGTCGGGAGCTCCTCGACCGGCCTTTGTTATATCTCACAATCTGTCTTGGCAAAATACACTGCCGGACAACATTAAAGGAACACTTCAATATTTTGAAATTACTGAACTGTTATTTTTGAAAATATTCTTTTTTCTTTGGAAGTCACACTTTATTGTAAGGGTAATAAAAAATAAAAAATTATTTTCTAGAAATGTTTAATGGGAAAACAAATAAAAAAAATAAAATGTCCTACAGTCTCAAAATGAAAAAGTAAATCTTTGAAATGAAATGAAATAACAAAACTGAATAAAAAGGAAGAATTCGAGGAAAACGATCAATAATTGGTATTCCCACCTCTAGCTCTGATAATTGCTTCCATTCTCCTGCCCATTCCAGCGACCAGGGCTCTTACATGTTGTTCTGAGATGTTGTTCCACTCTTCCACTAACATTTCCATTAAATCTGCCAAATTTTGTGGGTCTCGGGCGCGGACACGTCTTCCAAGCATGTCCCATACATGCTCTATTGGGTTCATATCTGGACTTCTGGGTGGCCAAACCATAACGTCAATTTCTTCTTGTCTGAGGAAATTTTGCACTGATCGAGCAACGAGAGGTCGGGCATTATCGTGCATAAAAATAAAGTTACCTGCGATATTTCTGGCGAAAGGTATTACATGTGGCTCAAGTACCTCCCTAATGTACCTGTCAGCAGTTATAGAGCCACGGTTCACAAGAACCAACTCTGTACGGGAGTTTAAATTTATGCCCCCCCACACCATCACTGACCCACCACCAAACGCAACACTTGGAGAAAAAGTGCATGGAGCATACCTCTCTCCCCGCCTTCACCATAACTTTTCCCGCCCATCTGGAGATCGGAGACAGAATCTTGACTCATCGCTGAATAATACGAGGCTCCAGTCTTCCTGAGTCCAGTTTAGGTGCTCCCGAGCAGACCTCAAGCGCTCAACCCGGTGTTCCCTGGAGAGAAGAGGTCCAGTAGCTGAAGGATGGGAGGTCAATCCATAATCGTTGAGCCGTCTTCTCACGGTTCGCTCTGAAATTTGCACATTCCTGAACCTCTGGAGGAGACAACGCAGACTGTTACCAGTTGATCGGCGATCCCGAAGAGCATGCAGTTGCAAAAATCTCTCGTCACGGTGGGAAGTTGACCTCGGGCGGCCTTGTCCGACTCTTCTTGTATGCCCTCCAGTTCGACGGTGCCTATTAAGGACCCTGGACACTACGGATTGTGACCGCTGGAGCCGTTGCGCAATATGCATTTCAGAAAACCCTTCTTCACTCAAAGCAACAGCACGAATTGATTCCTCTTCGGTCAATGCTCTTCTGTTGGCCATCACAACGTTCTTACTAAACTCACAAGTAAAAACTAAAGTCTCTTAAATGTTAGAAAATCTTCAATAAGATGAATCTTTGCTAACAACTAACCATTTACTGATAGGAAGAAAGAAAAGAAGTGGATTAACTGACCCTTTTCTCCATAAACGGGAGGGAATATAAACAGGTACAGGATTAACTGGATAAGATACAACACAAAGTCCAGTCTGGGGCAATGGAATTTCTATTTTTATCTCTTATGTAATAATAATATAAATATTTGTAAGTGATCCTTTAATTTTGTCCGGCAGTGTATGTAGATTCCACGTGTAAAAGGAAATAGCAGGAAGTTAACTGATAACTATGCGTAATGCTAACATTTTCACTCACATTACTCAGTACATGAAAATAAGACAGTAAATTAGGTCTGGGTCTAGTCAGGTCGCTGCTATTAGAAATGTTTTACTGAAAACGGTAGCTTCTATTTCGCAGGATTTATAAGGCCATTGCTCGACATGAGGTTGACTCTGCTGAAATTAGAATTATTAACTATCTCTAAATGAACTTGTTCGTCGCCGATGGGTGGGGTGGAGATAACTGTTCCTTTGTTCTGACCACCTTCTGCTACGCCTTCCACTGTCATCAGTCTAGGCCGATAAAGAAATCTTACCTAATATATAAGATCAAGTTATTTTAGAATAAAAAGTCTCAATTTAAATCATAAATAATTTCTTGTAGAGACCCGTTTTTTTGCTTGTATTAAAAAAATAAAAGTACATTTTAGTGGATTTCTCGCTCGCAGATACCATTCATATTGAAAAAGAAAAAAATAAACTCTGTTATATATCATTCACTCTTCGTTATATACGTCTTTAACTTAAAATGAATGTCGCGCCTGGCGAATGTTTCTCTTGATTGCATCTCAGCAGCAGAGGAGTATAGTTAACAGAACAGATTAACATATAACCTTTCTGGAATTGACATTTTGCCCACGAATCCAAAATTAGCTGATGAAGCTGAAGGTCAGTACCGAGGGAGGGACAATGGTTGAAGATTGAAGCGTATATAAAGAATTGAAATATAATTAAGGTTACTCACACACAAACCTACTCTAGCGAGCACAGGTCTTCATTTTACCACATTTTCTATGTCACTTATAAATGTTTACTTTTTTATCTAAGGGAATTCATATTTAATTTGGCTATATCTATATATATATTTCTTTGGGGAAGATAGCCAGGTTCTACAATAGGCAAGGGAATTACACGAACATACTAATTTCTGTTTCCTGATTACACCTGAAAGGCTAGAAATTAATTACTTCGTGTCAGTAGCAGTGGGGAGACGTAAGCCTGATAATTAGGGTTTAATTTAAGTAAGCCAGCCTAAAGACGTAATTTATATTTAATCGTAGTGAAAACTGTATTTGTATATAGGTGTGTAAGATATGTATGTGTTTGTGAGTGTGTGTGTGTGTGTGTGTGTGTGTGTGTGTGTGTGTGTGTTTGGATGTATGTACAAAACTATTAATATCTCTCCAGTAATGTTTGTTCCATTTTCAAGATAAGCTATTAAATATTTAATGAACTTTGGGTATTATATCAACAGAATATTCTCAGTGACATTTTTAAGAACCTCTTGAAATGTGTATATCTCGTACCTAGTAAATATAAAAATTGAGGGTATTCAAATAATTACGGGACATTCAGCTAGAGGGGGCGAGAATCGATATTTAGTCGTTCTTTATTCCAAGAAATGAGATTTTACATAGTTGTAGAAAATGAGAGCAGTCAAATGATTGGTGTATATGGCACAGTTATGGTGGGATGTGTGGGCATAAGGGGGGGGACGGACAGCCTTGGTAAACAGACAACAGCTGAGAGAGGACACCGACCTCTGGAGGGGTGAAAGTGAAGGGTGCAACGACCCCTAGCCCCCTCTCACTGTGTCAAGTCACCCCCCCCCCTCCCCCGGGCGTGCCTCCACCTTTCGTCAGAGGGGTGGGGGCCTCGCGGCTTACTTAATTTTCTCCCTCTGATTGTTGATGTTCCCTTGAGGAACTAGCAAGGATTGCGACAATCCAGCAGTCCGCTATCGCTCGCTCCTCCAACACTTGCCGAAGATTACTTCACAAGGATGTCTTCTGTATCTTTCGGCGAGGAAGGCCTCCTTTGTCCTTTCCTGTTTTTACCTTCTTCGGATTTTACTTATATAGATCGAAAAATAGTTAAAGTTCTGTATAATATTAAAATAACTTGGTATTGCTGAGCAAAGAAAGGTATTCGTATAAATTAAAATACCAACTCAATTAAAATACATCCAACAAATTTAAGATTTAAATTCAAAATATATGCTAATCGAGCTAAAGAAAAAGATAAAATTAAAATTAAATTTTAAGAGAAAATTGAAAATTATTCTTTTATAATATGATAATTTTGTTTATATTGATATCATAATTTATAAAATTCTATTAGGATCGCAAACAATTACCTGAATAGTACTTACTCATAAAGATGATTTAATTAAAAATAAAATGATCAATTCATTTATTTAATGACAAAACGTGAACAAATAAACAAAAAGTAGAGTTTGATAGCTTGTTTTCTATGTGGCAAGCTAAATTCTAAATTTGAGCTCTTCAAGAAAACCATATGATTAGTAAGGTAATAACCGTGAGAAGGGGAGTATGAAAGACCAAATTGAAGGATCATGATACTCGTTTCTTGGTTATAATAAAATATTTTTGTAGCAGAATATATCTCAAAAGCTATGAAATATTTCATATTCTCTAGCTTTTATAAATTACTCCTGTGAATTGTTTTCCTCCAGTGACATCTCTCCTTATCGCACTTTTAGCTTTGTAAAATAAATGTATTCATAACTCTTATTAATATCTTACATTAATGGATCAGTTCATTGATAAGTCTATGCGTGCGCGAGAGGCATTACACTTATGGCCTATCCGCCATTGTAGTAGTAGGCATTCTTCCTCTGGCCAATCCGATGTCACTGAAATCTAAACTTCCTGACACTAAAGAGGAAATGTCTTCCAGAAGAAACAGTGGGGACCCGGACGCAATCCATTTAAATCGTGGGCAGAGGTCCCGTTCTGGGTCCCCGAACGAGGTTAGCAGGCCTAGAGAGAAGGCCCTCTTACCGCTCTCTGCCAAATATCCGCGCCTATCGCCGTACTCCTGGTAGTCAGGGGCTCGTGTGTGTAGGGTGGCTGGAGCAGTAGGAATTCCAGGAGTCAGTACTCGTAGGAATGCGTGGAAGACACTCTCTAATATGGGCATTTCCTTCTCTCTTACAAGTAATGTCATCAACTACATTTAACAGCAAATAAGTGGGAGCTGCTAAGTGAATTCCTCAGTTCCGAGCTCATTTTAGCTGAAGTTTTCGCCCACTGGAGTGAAGATACATAACCCCCACTTGACTTCACCTCATCTCCTGTTCTAGTCGTGCTGTTTCCCTCGAAAAGATACTAACTATTTACTTTACATTAACCAATTTACATTAGCCAAATTAACCTTACGTTTCGCATGCAATATCAAAATGCCGAATTGTATATAGAAAAAGTGAAAGCAATGGCTTGTAGATCGTTGAAAGTCACACACACACACACATATATATAGAGGGAATATAAACAGGTACAGGATTAACTGGATAAGATACAACACAAAGTCCAGTCTGGGGCAATGGAATTTCTATTTTTATCTCTTATGTAATAATAATATAAATATTTGTAAGTGATCCTTTAATTTTGTCCGGCAGTGTATNACAGTATATCCATATATACATTTTAGTGACTAATATTTTTCTTTTCTAGTAGAAGATCGGGGAAAAAATTTCAAATATCTGTCATGAAAGCAACCTAAGGAACTACATTCCTTATGGATTTGCTGAAAATTTGATACCATTCCCATTATAAGTGCTGAAAATTGTATAAAAGTTTGAATTTACATTTACGAATCTATTAGTATTACCATTTATTGTCCACCCCAAATGGCTTGCAATTCAATATGTGTTTTATTTAGTAAGACTAACGAATTTGTCAACAGACACTGCCTTTGTACGATTATAGAGTTATGAAGAAAACCAAATTCAAACGTTACCCGTCGATTCAATTGTTGAAAGTTTCCTCAACAATAATACCTTGTCAATTGAATCAAAGACTTCTTTGAAATGCAACTCTTAATTTCTTCTTATCTTCATTCAAGGACTGATTTACATAAGAAATCGCGTCATTGGTTCCCGTTCCCTCCCTAAATATATGTATTTACTCCCAAATTTTTTTCACGCATTTCTCTAACATTTTGGAAAATGTATTATCATGTAGCGGGATCAGTGCGATCATCACTGGCAACTATGGGAATGAGAACTCCCCTATGTCGATGAGATGGATTCCTCTTTCGGGAATTAGTCCAGGAACTATGATCATGACAAACCCCCATTTCCTCGGCTACAGCAGCCAACTATGGGAATGAGAACTCCCATGAATCGTTAAGCAGAGGATCGATCTACGCGACATGTAGAGTTTTAAAACAGTTTACACCATATAAATTGACCATTGACATTATCTGTTATCAATCATTATTCAAGTTAATAATCTTCAAAACATATGTCTGGATAATGGAAATTTATTGTAGACATTATTAGTATGTGGGATATCTCAGTTATGCTTACATAAATATATATACAATGAATGATTATTCACACAAGTACCCTATGAATGGACATTACTGACTCCCTACAGAACTATATTGCCCAAACAACAAATGTAAAAGTAGGCAAGCATTCTATTGGTATGATACTGTTATTGAACAGTTTAACTAAAATTTTTATTTAAAATCTTTTTAAAAGCCTAATAATCAGAACCGCTATATATTTTTTTAATACTCGTATTTTATTATCGTATAACTTTTCATTTGTCTTCAAGATCTTCAAGGTATTTATAATTTTTTCGTATATGTTTAAACAGTAGTTAATTCAATTTATGTTCATTGTTTTAATTTTTTTGTTTGTTTGTTTCAATTTCATTATTAGTCACTATTTTTTGTATTTTGATTATAATATTAAAATATTAAATTATAAAACCGTTCGATATAAATTTTAAGTTCATATTCGAATTCATATTGTGCACTAATTGTACTGTGATTATAGTGGCCTTTCTTTTTGGATCTACCTTGACCAAACCCCAACAAAATAACATCTATCAGTTGAATGAGTTTGTTTATGTCCATAGTGAGTGAGAGAGGGGGAGGTTTAGGAGCTGGAAAAATTTTAAATTTTAGTATTTACATCATCATGAGAGTTACGAATATGTTTCGTGTTTTATAGAACGCAATTGGCCAATAATATAATTTTCCAGCATTTATTTCTTATAAACTTTTACGAAAATCATACGAAGACATATATTTAAAAATTTTTTGAGGGGATTAGCTGAGTCTCCACTATTTAAATTCAATAATTGGTTAAATTTTTGTTAACTTAAGATCCTATTAGACGTAAACAAATAAGTTGAGAAACTGTAAGAGTGGAAAACGTAATTCTTTAAAATCATGATGAAAATTTTGGTAAAGTAATCTTACATTTCATTATTAATTTGAATCGTACAGGGATATAGTGAAAAAAAGGTAGTTTTTTTCTAGGATTCAAATTATTAATTCTTTAACTTTTATAATCCGTTACATTTAACAATTGGAAGATAAATTGATAATATTTGGAGACTAACAACTGTTGACAATTAACAAAAATTTAAAGGGACATTTTCTTTTTGAAAAAGTGGCAGATTTTTAAATTTTCTCACATCCTCTTCTCTACTGCTTCGTCTTAGTTCTATTATGTGCCTGTGGTTCATTAAATTTCCAAGGAAAACATTAAATATTTCAACGCATTGTATTTTCTCCTACTAGCGTCAAAATGAGGCGATCCAACAGAGCTATATCGAGGGCTCCTCACTAGGGGGATGTATCTTAAGAGGGTGTGGACTGTCGCCCCTCCCCCCTCCGCCACTCCCTAACCCCCACCCTCCTCACACCCACCCACACACTCTCTCCCTTCAGTCTGGACAAACACATGTTAGTTCATTTTATATTATTATATAACTAAAGTAGTAATTCAATAATGAACTGTAGATAAATTGAGTTACTTTACGCCAGTGGGCAATTATCGGTTATCAGTCGCTGACTCGTGCTCACTGAAATTGGCTGAGTGATATCTGAACTTCACCGTGGATGCACTATCGGCTCCAGGAGACTGGAGGCTACAGAGATAAACGTATCTAGAAAGCTAGTCTGGCATTCCTGGGGTGAGAATGACGCTGTCTTAGGCAGAGGACGCCCTCCGGTCATTCACCCCAACTGTCTTCTTTTTTTTTCTCCCTCCAGAGAATAAGGTCTGGAGATATGGCGGCCCCAAACTGACCCTCCGGGGTTAGTCCTCCAGAACTGACCTGTCCAGGATCTCTCCATTGTACCTTCAGGACAGGTCAGTGACCTGCCAGCTCGACAAAAATACCGAGCCGCTAGGTAGAACAGTTTATTAGTCAATAGCCGACCTAATAGAGGATAATAGTGGAAGTAATCCTTTTTTCTTATCAGCTCTGAAGATAATAAAATTAGAACTACTGAACATTAGTGAAAAGTACATCTCTTAGTGATTCCTTTATCACTGTCTCCATGTTCAAAACGACCTATAATTCCTCCTTCAGTCAATTCTCAGTCCAAAATACAGTCATTTTTATATATGTTAGAGTTTAGTTTGAAAATTAAATTTGCACCTTGCCATTGGTTCATTACTCCCTTATTTAGTATATCTGTGAATGTATGTGTTTTATCATAAATAGCAGACAATGAGACCCACCAGATTGAAAAAAAAAAGAAGACTATCCAATGAGTAGACCGATTGATTTTCTAATAGAAAGCACGTATAAATAATTTTTTTCATATTTTTCATCCCCCGTTTTCCAAGTCTGCTTGGTGCCATTCAGTCACAAACATCAATAAATGCGCCATGTGTGGACTAAAGAGTTTTCCTTATTAAGATCATCATAGATAAGATTAAATGGCAAATTATATCTCATAATCTGGTGAGGTCAATAAGTAGAAATAGCAAAACCACCAGAACTGGCATCGAAAATAAATATGAGCTCAGCATCCCAGTTATACTTTTAAATGTCTTTCTTAATAAGTATATTTCGTCAAACGTTTAAAGATCATTAACGTTAAAACTGCATCGTTTTAAAAATTTAAATTTACATCTATCAATGTAATTCATAAATTTTACAATAATTCAAACAGAAACGATGACATTCCGATTATAAATTTTGGCATTTCTTTTAACCTCCTCTCCCTCATCTGTTTCAAATCAAAAAAATGAAATAATTTAATTGTTTGCAATATAGCTCTGTACTATTGAAGCAGATTTCTCATGTTTATTAAAATGGACAAAAATGGATACCTAATTAGTTTATATATATATAAGAATATGTTGGTTTGTCCAAAGAATAAAATTGCATTCTTAAATATTTCCTTCAATATGTATTTTTAATAAAAATAATATAGTATAAAAATTATTTCAGACATAATACAGTGTTTTTTGTTTTTGTTTTTTTCTAACGGCAACTAAGAAATAGACGATTTCGAATTTTGGTCTACCTAAGCTACCCTTAGACGATTCCCGCTATTAACGAACTCATCCAAAGTTTTGAAAAAAAAATCTTATGTATAGGATTTCGTTTCTTTATTATTTAAATGGTGGACGTTAGAGCGTCATATATAAGTTCTGTACACATTCTACACAGTCCAGCATCTACAATTGTAATGCGGTGTACAAATCTTTTTTGTGATCTTGTGAATATAATGTATATCTGTTTATAAGTGTGTATATATAAATCTGATTTGCTGATATTTTTCAAAACGGCTACTATCCAAATTATTGAACTAATAACTTCAAAAAAGCTCTGCATCATTAAAGAACTTTTTCCCATGTTCATTAAGATAGACATAAATGAATGTAAATGAAAAAATTTACAAGCCGATGGGCGTAAAAAAATGTCTCTATTAACTTTACTCTAGACTCTCCGGGAAGGAAGAGTGGGGGAAGATCTCAACCATCGCAATTACATTCGCTAATTTCTTTCTTTAATAGTACTTGTCGCAACAATGTTTTGGAACGTAAAGGTTAGAAAATGACATATCACACCTATTATGTACTATAAATTCTCCTGTCCCTTATCCCATTTCAACTTTCTAGTTCTCTCTAGATCACCTCTCCCACTAGACCGATTACAGCTCTTAACAAACTCGCATGAAGATTTTCAAAAGAATCCTGTACTATTTATTTTAATTAATGGATTTGTCTTCATTTTCTTAGAAATTACAGACAGATAGTTAGACTATAATTTTAATAGCAGTCTAAGTTTATTCTACGAACTGATATACATAGTTTGAATTGTAAATTTTTCTAAAAGGTACTGCATAAGTTTCTTATGGGTGTGATTTGGCTGGGCGTTTAGTGAAAGTATTCGGACAGTCATGTCCGAATTCCCGACAATCCTCCCTTCATAAATTACTTATAATTGAAGAAAATGTATATACTCAATATTTTACTAAATGATTCTTACAATATCTTATTAGATAAAGTAGTCATTTTCACACGAAAGGTTACAGATTCAGACATAAGAGCCATTTGCAAACTCTTAGTTGCACAAGGCACATCAGGTCTGTATCATCACTCACACATAAGCAGATACCCTTACAATAAACATTAGTCTTGCCGATCCTATGACGCCATGCCAAGGTCATTTTCTACGGGGAGAAGGAGAGCCGGAAATTTATTTTATTTGGCCTTGAAATGTGAAAAGCCAAAATTGTACATAGAGTTGGAAAAAACACCATATTAGCACGATTTAGTAGATCCATTATTTAGGAAAGTATAAGAATAAAATGGCATTATTCTGCAGGGGACAAGTAAAAACATGGCTGTTTGGTCTCATGCAAATGGCCGGAGACTGGAGGCTATTGATACAATATTCATTAAAGGACTATGCTTCAAGTCATAAAGCGTAGACATGTAGAGGACATTAACATAACAGCCGAGTAGGATTAATTATATATGTTATTGATTAAACAAAAGGAGAGTTTTTTGACCGTAGGTATTATTATTAGATGATTTTTGTTGGGGTTCGCTCAAGGTAGATCAATTTCTACAGCCCTGGAGATGGCTTAAAATGTTAGCCGAAACGTTGGCAGATATATTTTTTTTTAATACACTTTTTTTTAATTTGTATTTTTTTTTAATCTACCTTGACCGAACCCCAACAAAAATCATCTAATAAAATATTTACTATAACACATCATTTACTCTATATCATTAAAAACTGAGAGGTTATTTGCTCCTTTTACTTTGACAGGATAGTCTAGATAGCAAAGAGATTGAACGTAAAAAACTACCGCGGGCACGCACAGCTCTTTGATTAAACAAAGTAATCAAGGATTATTTCTCAGCCTAAATGATTGATATCATGTAGTTCATGTCATATTTCTGACGGAAAGAGATGGAGATTGGCAAAACTTACATGGTTCGATTAATAACGCCCAAACAGAAGTAGTTCAATATTTTCAGTAATTCGCTGAGCAAGATATGAGAAGAAGGTCCAGTGGCCGGTCGCAAATAAACACATGGTTCGCCCTTTCTCACTGCAGAATCTACTGTATGTATCTATTTGTAATATATACATAAATTACATTACTGGGTTTTATTCGCTATCTAAATCAGTATTAAATTTTCAGTACAGTCTCAATTCATCGCATCGCATATAAATGCTAAATAATAATTTGAAACAAATCTTAGGGCCCAGGTTTAGCGTACAAGCTATTCATAGGGGGGAAAATAAAGCCCCATGAACTCATGAAATTTCTACTATTCAATAGATCATGTCATGCGCACAGATGTCTAAGCGCGTGTGAGCGTTTACTAGAGGAACCTACAGACCGAATCGTCCTGTCAGAACCTTGCTTGTTTGCTATTGGCGGCTTCAACTCACCTTTTACTCGTTATGTCATTAAAATAATTTATTATATTTAAATGTCAGATAATATAATATTGTTAATAGAAAAATTCAGCAAAGAAGGAGTCAGACTATTAAGAAGGAATAATGAGTGTAGCCGCCTTATCCTTTGCTAAGGTTGAATGTTGGAGTCTGTACCTAGAGCTGGAGAAGTGAAGGAGCGGTCCACCTTGAAATGAGACTGTACTGAGGCCTCGAAGGAGGGTCGTCGAACCTCAGAAGAAAGGAAAAAAAAAGCCGAACTAAGGGCTCTAAGGTTCGTTGCTCCTAGGACAGGAAGGGCACCAGAGGTCATTGCCTACTAGGGCTCTCTCTCCGACATACCTTGTACTCTAAGGCCGCCACACTCCTGTCTTACAGCAGAGGAACACTCTTCACCATAGTCCAAAGCTAGCAATTTATATATTGTCAGCTATGCCAATTGTTATCTACTGACGAAATGAGGTGTAATTTCAGCTCGACTGGTTCATTCAACTTGCACGAGTTTTAACTTAAGTTTCGTGAATGAGGTTATCCCACTTTTTAATTAGGCACGAATCTGGAAAATCTCAGCAATTCTTCACTGATTCTTATTCATAGACTTATAAACTTCGTTAGCCACTCTTCACAGTATTTATTTCAGACTGACTTGAGATTGCATAAATTTCATCAATATTTTCATTAATTAGCGACTTTAAAAGAACAAAAAAACTTCTATAAAATGAGAGATGTTAACACAGGTAACATGTAATTTCATACATTTATGTTATTAGGCGTTTTTTAAAATAATTATTTTAAGGATTTGGCTGACAATGAATCATTAGATAGATAGCCATTTTTTCTGACAATTTCTAATCTCAAATAAAACTATTATTGATGTATTTTCAAAGAGAAAAATATCATTTGGGAGATGTACTTAGCCTCACAACTCCTGTGTGTACAGGCAGCTCTAGAACTCAACTTGTCGATTAAAAGGCTAAGAACAAAGTATTTTTTAATCGGGCCTTGTTTTGCGTTATTATATGTGACATATAAAAGAGAATGAACTTTACGCTTATGTAATATATTTTTATTTATTTAAGAAAAGGCCCAAGAGATTTAATTTTACAGCTGTTTGACGAAAATGTAGCCAAAACATTCAAACTCATAAGCTTTTTGGCTCAAATACAATTTATTTTTCTAAAGTAACAGTTTATTGAAACTTATCACTTTCAAATATGAGATAATATCATTTATTTGAGTGGAAAGTGGCGTAATATCTCCTGAAACACCGATATGTGGAACCTTGAAGCTGAAACTTATATTTCAGAGTACCAGGACAAGAAATTATTTTCTTCCTGAACTGCCAAGATTCACTTCAAGTCCGCTTCTTCCCTAGAGAGTGGAAAAACTCTCTGTACCTTCTTTGCGAAGAGTAAAGATATATCCTTAGAGAATGGGCAACCATTCTAATGTTCGCACTTCTCAAACTTTTTCTTTGACTTCCTGGTCTTTATTTATCACGAAGTTTTCGTAAATTTATCATTACTGATTAAATATTCATGTTGTGAATAGTAATAAATAATAACTCGTGTCAAAGCAAAAGTAAAAATTCAAAAATTTTTGTGAATTCGGTTTTTTTTGTTGTTTTTTTTGTTGTTTTTTTCGTTTAATCAAATGATTTTTCATAAGAAAATCAAGTTATTCAACCCAGATTTATGATGAGTTTTTAAAATAAGCCTACGTATCTTTATCAATATTTCTTAAGAGAAGTTAAAATTTATATTTTATAAATAAAAAAAAATTTAATTTTTAAAGTAGAGAAACAGGATTTATGTATTTTTTGCACAAATCGTTGAGTAATATAAATTTGGTTCCAGTATACGATTAAAACAAAATCAATAATTATAATGTTTTTGTCAAAGCTACAAAAAATAAAATTTTTCCCGTTCGAAAAGAATATATTTTAAAGAGAAAAAAAAAATTGAAAAGTAACTTTGAGTCATGCAACCATCCTTATTTTTAAAATACATAAAAATTAAATTTGACATTTTGGGTTTATATTGATCGATGAATGAATTAATATTGGATGAAACTGTGTTAATTGGATGTTAAGACAATTTTCGTCATTCTTTATTTTTACTGTTAATAACGAACTGTACATTGCATATTTAGTGGATAAATTATTTTTATACTAATAGTACAATTAAAAAACAACTTACTGTCATAAACTCAGAGTCGTCCCTAACTACGAAGTGGGATAACCTCATTCACAAAACTTAAGTTAAAACTCGTGCAAGTTGGATGAAACAGTCGAGCTGAAATTATACCTCATTTCGTCAGTAGATAATAATTGGCATAGCTGACAATTAAAATATTTAAATTTATTGCTTTCGACTGGTTTACCCATGATCAATTCTTATGGTTAATATTTGTTTTACAATTTTTTTTAAATTGTAATTTTTTTACAATGAATAGTAAAAAAAAAAAAAAAAAAAAAAAAAAAAGACATTAATGACAGTCACATGAGGAGAGAAGGTGACCAGTGACATTAAATGAGAAACATTTATAAATATTAATTTTATTTGTGGTTTTTCATCCCACGTACATTTAAATCAATTAATGCAAGGGAATAGAATAAAATCAAACTGTTAACGCGCTTGCCAGGTTAGCAGGAGATCTAAGTTTGTGCCTTAGCTGGGACAGTTAGATGATTTTTATTCAGTTGCCTTGCCCTAAAAGTTGTTAAAATTTACTTGGGATTAAATACCACGAAAAATAATATTTATAAAATTAAAAATTTTAAAAAGTAAATAACGAGAGTCATTTAAACAGTTCGCCAATGTCAGCTCCTCCGAGCATAAGACGATATATTCGTCTGCCTCGGAGGTTAGACTCTCGACACTAGTGTGGGGAATTTTATAACTTATCAGACTTATCCTGGTAGCATAATCGGTAAATGCACCGGCCCGGATAGCAAGAGATCCAGGTTCGAGTCCTGGGACAGTTAGATTTTTAATTCTGTTCCCTTGCATTAAATGATTTAAATGAGAAATTTTCATATGATTTTTAGTTGAGAGGTGCATCGCTATACCTTAAGAAACTACCACCCCTATTTCAATTTCTTTGAAAGTTATATCTTGAAATAAAAAATAAAAACATTTAGTACGGAATAGTAAAATTAGCAATTCCCAATCTTCTCTCTAAATCCATCGTTTGTTTAGCTGAATTTCAATCGTATCAAGATATTTTTGCTTGAATCCTTAAGAAATGCAATGGTAGAAAGCAGAACTTTCGTTCCCAAACTAAAACTGGACTTTGTTTTCCCGCAGGTTGAACAAGTTCTTCGGCAAAACCTATTTTTCCGAGACTTGACAGTAATGATACCCTCTAGGGCTAAGCCCCACTAACAACTTGCCTCTCGCGAAAGCCGGATGGGGAGGAGCAATTGTGAAACACTCTTATTTAGATATCTGTCCGCCATGCGAGAATAATTGAAAGATTGGTAGCATACCAGAATAAACCGGAAGTTGAGGGGACCTTAATTTCTGAAGTTAAAAGTTAGACTCAAACCCGTTGTATTACAATGAATTCTAGACGTGAATGGAATTATGTGGGAGTCCAAGTCCATAGTCGGACGATAAGAAGAACATTGCGAGGGAGTATTCCTAAGACAAATGCATCTGACGACTGACAACAATTCCTGTAACATTATTATCCATTCCTCTGAACCTCCGTTCTTTCAACTTTGAATGTAAGTCTTAGGGGATTAAATTGTAATTGTAACTGACTTAATTGAAATGGATCATCTTTAAGCTTGAAATGGACTCCAACATAGTATAAGGTATAATACAACGCTATACTTTGAGAATAACACATTTCAAGGCGAGTATGATTAAACCACATCTTGCCTCGTGTCAGTGGTGGGGGTAAATGTTGAATCTGCTACTGTGCCAGGGTATATTAGTATTAGAAAAAGTCTAAAAATTGCAATATATTTTTACGCTTTGAGACTAAGAGTAACTATCATTCATATATTTTATGAATAACTAAGAATAATTGAGTTTAATACAATTTTATGACAGATTAACAGTAGAATTCGATTAAGTTCGAAAGAAATTACAATTTAATATACATTAAAAATAATTCATGAGAGGGAACAGAATAAAAAAATCTATCTGTCCTCGCCAGGAATCGAACCTGGATCTCTTGCTATCCGGGCCTAGTATGCTGACCTTTACACCACAAGGACAGGCTAGATATCTCACTCTATTCCCTCTTCATTAGCGAGAGCCTAACTTACGAGAAAGACGAGAAATTCGTCTTAAACTCGAAGTAGCTGACATTGTCATGCATTTTGTCGGCTCTCGTCATTTACTATATTAAATTTTAATTTTTAAATATTTTATTTAGGTTGTGGTTTTTTTTCCCACGTAAATTATAAATAATTCATGAGAGGGAACAGAATAAAAAAATCTATCTGTCCTCGCCAGGAATCGAACCTGGATCTCTTGCTATCCGGGCCTAGTATGCTGACATTTACACCACAAGGACAGGCTAGATATCTCACTCTATTCCCTCTTCATTGTTATGAATTAATATACATTATTATGAAATTTTAACAAATGATAAATGAAAAAACAAACGAACGTTTAGAAACGAGTTTACTTGTTTCTCGAAAGAAGAATTTTTGGCTTGCCGTTAAAACTGGCTCGGTTGAGACATAAGCCTACTAATCGGCCACTTTCCAAAGAGTCGAGGGATCTCGCATTGGGATTTTGGTAGTGGACTGTGTAGTAACGCCTAAGGAAGGGCGAGAGACAGGTCGAACACCTCTAGTTGTGAAAGAGAGTGGGGTCCGCCGATGTTCGTCAGATCTGAGTCAGGGTCGAGTGGGGGGGACACACAAGTCTTCTTGCATAAGCCCCTACAATTAACCATTATTCCAGAGAGAAAAAGAAAAGAGAACTCGCCAAAGGGTCAGAGACTCTGGAGTTATAAATAGACGGTGTCGGAGGACCGCGGTGGAGTTCGATGACCTGCCACTTTCGCCAGGATCGATGCAGCTTCTTGTGCAATTGCGAAGGTCACCCCTGCACTCCTTCCTCTTCGGCTCGCTAACCTCCAACGGCAACAGTCAGAGATCTGTCCGCTCAATGTCAACAACACCTACTAGAATGTAAACAACGCCCTACACACTTTCGGATAATCTTTACCAATACCCAATAGTGTTTATATATATTCAATTGAGGCTAAAAATTTCCCGGCGTAATCTATTATATATGTTTGACCTTCTGTCCATAAATTCATCAGACAACTGATCGAGTCAATAATATGCTGGTATAACTCTGTCAGTTTGTATACTCCTGCTTCTGCAAAACTGTACGCGGTATCTGGGATCCACAAATATGAACCAGTTCTAATAGTGGGACCAGCGTGTTACACTTTTAATTCCTTATGCAATACCAGATGCACTACTCGCAAGCTTGGACACACTCTGGCCCTTGATACCTCTCTGGCCTGTTATTTACTTCCATATCCAGGTAGAAATTTTCTGACTCAAAGATAATATTGATTTCGACAATTATTGAATTGTCCCTTTTTCAATCATACAGCTGAAGATGTTAGTTGATGCTAGGTTAATGTATGAAGAATTCTGACTAGTCATCGCTTAATTTTATTTCAAGTTTTATCTATTTTTCCCCATGAAGCACTTTAAAGATTCGTAACGTGGAATATTTTGTAAGTCAACAGAATGAAAAATTACAAAACTCAACCATGTAGATGCTGCGTAAAGTGTGTTCTCATATCATGACCGAAGTATTTGAATTTCAGTGTAATTGTAAACAATTATCTCATAAATTATGTCATAAAAGATTAAAAAGTTAGATCATGAATAAATAGGAAGGTGGCTCTATTGTGTTTACTTGTCAGTTCTGTTAAATAGTTGTTACACATTAATTTTAGGTGGACTTGAACCAACGCATAATTAAAACCAACCTGATGTTATTGACAAAACTTTCCTTTTGGTTTCTGGTTCAGAGGTAGGCCAAAATTTTAACTCATAATATTATCAGTAGAGTAAAAAAAAAGCCGGTTCTGGCACATGCTAATCAAGAAAATGGCGGACATCAAATAAAAACAGGCAGTTCCGGTACATACAAATGAAGAAAATGGCGTCTTCCAAGGTTTCTTGCCAAATCTCTATGCCCACTTCATTGCCGGTGACATTTAGGACAGGGAAGCAAATTTTCTAGGGGTGGTTGTGGAGCATGAAATTTTCAGGCGAAATTCCTTGTAATAAGGAGTAATTTTCTCATCACTAATGATATCATAGGAGGGACCTACCCCACAGAGGATCCCAGAGTTTTCAGGCGAATTTCTTAGTAAACGGCGTGAGTTTTTCATCGCTGGTGAATTCAAAGGCGATTTTCTTTGTAACCACCATCACCTGTGATGTAGCTAATCTTTGACCCCTAGAATATTGGCTTGGCATGTTTTAAAATGTAACTCAATTCGTCTTAAATGTCCTGCGAGTTAGTACTTACAGTTTACTTTAAACTCTTGCCCTTTAAGACGTTCCTTGCGGAACGGCCTCAAATTTTGGATTTAGAATATTTTTCTTTATTTTAAGGATTTATTTAAGTATAATCACATGAGGAAAATCACTTTGTAAATTGGTTTTTATGAAATTTTGTAAATGATCAATTTATGACGCAAGAGATACGTCAAATAAAGAATTTCATGCAAAAAAAAATATGTTGTGGTTTTAGTATTTTGTTATTCTTCTTTTCCTTATAAGTAGATGCTCTTTTGTAGGGGTTCGGTTAAGGTAGATATAGAAAATACAATTTTAAAATTATTTTTAATTATCTGTCAACATTTTGGCTTATACTGTAAGCCATCTTCAGGGCTGTTGAAATACGATACCTATCATAGGTAGGTGTGGTGAATTAATTTTTAGTTGTTAATTTTTTTCCCACAACATTCGATGTCACATTACTTTTGTTATGACAATTCTATGTAATAATTATTTAAATCATTTATTTGATTTATGTTTCTCTTAAGACGTATTTAGACAGCCGTGAACATGACTTGCAATATAAGCCGAACCGTTGGCAGATAATTACAAAAAATACTTTTTTTAATTGTATTTTTCGGATCTACCTTGACCGAATCCAAAGAAAAAGCATCTAATAATCTCTACGGTCAAAAACTCTCCATATGTCTTATGAGATTTCTAGATCCGCTTTTTGTAGATCACACCTTCATTATTCAAGGAGTGTGTCAGGTAACGATTTTCGTCAAAATATGTCTTGCGGGTATAGTATTTTAGAAGATTTCGTTGTACAATAAGGTTTTTGTGCACTTTTCTATGTTTACCTTTGTATCTCACGAGTTGCGCCAAGTGACAATTTTCAGAAATACTTATTGTGGGTTTATTATTTTTTTTAAATTGTATTATATTGCGTAGTCTTTTGTTATTGATGCAATGTAATTTTGTTATTGACCTACTAATGATGCAGTGGTGCGCCAAGGAGCGAATTTCTTCTATATATGTGTTGATGGTAAGTATTGTCAACATTTTTTCTTAAATAATAAGTATAATAAAATAAAAATACCTAAATACGAAACTCGCAACACATATTTTATGAAAATTTTCTCATTGACTTACCCTTGGCATCATACGTGGGACTACTTCAAAGTAATACGAAAACCCTATATTTCAATAAAATTATCTGAAATACTAAACCCTCAATGCACATTATAAACAAATTCGCTAGTAGAAACACCACCTGAGTCATAAAGGCGTTGATCCCTCAAATTCCTATGGGATCCTACAAGACTAAGAAAAATACTAAAATACAAAATACTAAAGCCAAAAGTCAAACTGTGGATCAAGTTAACTTCACTACTTTTGGGTTAGAAAATAAACAATCAAAGAATAAAGAAGAGTATCGTGAAGGAAGGGCTTAGACAAATATATTTCATATTAGTTAAGCCAGATTGTGATTCTGATTAGGAATTTATTTATTTATTAGGAATTAAATAATGTGTTTAATAATCTTAAACACATTTAATAATAACTGTCATACCTTCCATTGTCCATTAGATTATTTATATTTAACAATATTAAATTGTGTGTTTTCTTTCGGCTTAAATCGGTTCTCTTTCCTCCTGGATCTATCTCAAGACGTTTCAAATGCTAAACTTGGTAAGAATATCATCTGCGGCATTTATGTCTATAAAAAAAACTCCCTCGCTCAGCGTATAACTCAAAAATTATTCCCAATTTCTAATTTTTAGTTTAAATTTTCAATAAAAACACTATTATAATCGACCTAAAAAATTAACATCACACTCTCAAAGTTTGGTTTTTTAATTATCACGACAGAGAATCCAAAAATCACTAAATGTATAACTGTCTCTATGCCACAAAATAAATTTTTGGGGGTTATGAATCTGGGGGTAAGGTTCCCAATTAGGATATATTTCATTGGAACTTGATTCAACATTCATCAAGGGTTAATGTAAGGCTCAAAACTTTAGTATCGCCCAAACAGCAATTTAGAACCATTTTATAATATTTATAGGTGTAACACATTATCCTAATAGTTACAACAATTGAAATAGGATTTGCGTAATTTAGGCCAGCACTTAGATCTTTACATTTTTCTAACAGTAATTAAGTAAATTTATGGTTTTTGACAGAATGAGACAAATCAATTTGTTCGTTATTTTGTTCAATTTTAATTTTTCCTGCTGCAGTAAAATTTAAAAAATTGTAGTCCAAAAATACTGAATTTATTTTCAACAAATTTAAAATTTTAAATGTAGTTCGTGCCTTCCCCCACTAACTTCTTACCTAATTTAATATGAGCGTAAGCTTGAATTGAGGGTTAAAATCTTAAAATAACTTTTATTTTAGTATTTTTGGTCAACTTTACCAACTTCGAACTTTTCCCCCTTGACAAACCTGTTGAAAAATATATTTTTTTGTTATCATAGAGCTCGTAGCAGCATGTATGATTTAAATTAGGTAATTAAGTACAAAAGGGTAATAATGGAGTGAAAAAAACTCTAATATATACTAATAAATAAATAACCTTTTTAATTAAAGGATTGCCAGATACTGAGTGACTCCTTACGAATTATCCTTTCTACTGAAATGGGCGTGCTACAACTGTGTGGAAAATACCGGCCGAGTGACTCAATCCTAGACTTCCCTGATCAGTCATCGCTAGGAAACCTACCAAAATGAGCAATGTCCGGCGCCAAAGCTCATTATCCTCTTGAAGAGGTCAATGGAATGTTAACTTAAGAAATAATGTCACGAATAGATGTTGAGGAGGCAGCCCTGACACCGCTTGCGAAATCTAAGACGTTGCGAGATTTTGTAACTGAGGTCGGTGGCCGCTCGACTTTTCTCGGTTCCTTTGAAGATCTCCAGCCATTTCCATAGGCCATCCATGATGACCACCAGATCTCAAATATCAACATCTAAAAGACAAAACATATCGTAAATCATACTTGTATAATAGTTGAAATAATAATTGCTCAGAAGGGCTCTTAGAATAATAAAACATATAAATGTAAATAAATATATTACTTTCATTTGCGCTGATATTAATATATTACCCTTTTATAATTGAAAATAAACAACTTAAAAATAAAGTTTTATTTTGAAAATAAATAAATGAAATATATTTTCTGAAAATAAAAAAATCACATATAAATGAATTTAACATTGTGATGTCATAACATGAGAATCTCTATGAGCTCCTCAATGTCTTTGTTTGTCCGAAATAAGGGTCTCTATGAACTAAAATAGATGCCGGTACTCTGCAGAACTCTCCAGCCGTGCAAGGACAAATCCTCGACGTCTCGGAGGGCATTGCGGTACGAAGAAATGCCGGGGTTGAGGATGGAAATTGATGACCACTAAAGAGTGCAATATGGCTTGCATTGATTTGTACCATGTAATTGCCATGTAATACTTCATGCGTATAAGTAATCAATCCAGCTAAGAGGTCAGTAGGTTTGGAGTAGTAGCAATGACAGACTGTTATAAAGTCAAATAAGTAGAGATAAGACCAAAATCAACTAATTAATTTTGCGTAACAAATTAAAGAAGGTGGTGACCCCCTCTCCTTATTAATAGCTACATCTCCTGTAAAAAGTAGATGGTTATATATTACATGAAATGTTTCGAACGAATTCACAGATGGTAAGTCACTATCTCATGTGATTTTTTTCGAGGCTTAGGTTTTAAAGAAAGTGACATTTTAATTCAATAATTTTTAATAATTTTTTTTTTTTATGCTGATATTATTATTCTTCCATAGCGCTTTATATTTTTTTATGTTTTAATTAATCATCTTAATTTTCACTTTGTAATAAAATTATTCAACACTAATTTACTGAAAATTAAAAAAAAAAAAAAAAAATCTTTTTACTTTGTGCATTTCAAAATCATCTATTTTTGAAAGATATGATGTAGCTGTCGAAGTTAGTCTTATTAAGATCTTAACCCTCAATTTAATTCACTTAGTTTTGTCTTAGCTTGCTCTTATATAATTTGGGACAATTTAAACTACAATTTAAATTTCAAAATAATCAGTTTCAAACCACATCGGTTTTCAATTTTTATCATTCCCACAATATCTTTGCATCAATTAAAATAACAAAACAAATTGCACTTAATTATATTTTCGCTCTCTCCATCACTAACCATCTCTTTAGAAGATAACTGCTGGAGACACAACAAAAACTAATAGGTAAAATATGGCTGTTAAATGAATTTTAATGATAAAAAGAAGAATATTAATATTTTAATTTGAATCAAACTTCTCTCATTTCATTTAGGCAAGAGAGTTTGTTTCCAGAATAAATCAGTGAATCTATCAAACGGGCCTCTTTAGATAATTTCCAGAAAATAAATTCTCAAGTCTAAACCATTATAGATTTTTATTCAAATTTTGAGGTTAGTATTGAAAGGTGTATTTTCCACCAACTACTGCAGAAGAAATACATTTCATATGGGAAAGAATACATTCATTTCTAAGGGAAGGGATGGTAATTGAAATACATGATTTTTTGGGACAAAATAATTGTTACATTCATAATCTAAATTTCTCATAGATGGATGTAAAAAACATGAATATTTGAAGAAAAAATGTTTGCTAAATCTGCTGGGGGAAACAAATATAGATTAAATCATGGCCAAAAAACATTTTACTTGATCTTACCTAAACTTTACACAATTCCAAGGGTCATTTAAAGAAACATTCCAGGACAAAAGAATTTTCAAAGAAATTTTGTTATAACTGCAAATATTTTTTCAAATGTCATATTTGGAAAAAACATTTAAATGTTTTTTAAATGTGTTTCCTTACAGTTACAAAAAATTTACCTGAGAACATTAGATATGCGTTTCAGCATGACTCGATTATCAGGAACCAGTCCAGAAAATAAATTGATAAAAAAATGTTTTTGGTCCAGCCCCTTCATCTGGCATCATGTTATCCCGCAACACACAAAGCTATTCTTTATTTATAAACATATTTCTGGACAGTTTCCTGATGATCAAATCACTCTTTAACTTATTCCTGATCTCCAGGGTCTCCCTTCCAGATTTTTTCCCAAAATATAATATTTTTGTCTTATATATANCTTAAGGATCAATCTTGTTTGTTATGAAACGTATACAACTCTCCTTAAACAATTTCACACAAAATATATATATCCATCAATTAGAAATTTAGTTGACATCAAGAATATAACAATTATTTTCATAAATTCATAATTATCATGAAGTTCTTACTTATTGGACAAAATGTCTAAAAGTTCATTGTAGTTTGTTTTTTCAAAAAATTCTTTAGTCTCTCCTTGTGTTCAGAAAAATATTTCCTTCGAGAATATTAATCTAGGTGTCCTAGCATCACTGGTAAAAATTTAAACAAATTTTAAAGTTATTGTTTTTTCATTGAAAATGAGTAGTAAAATTATTTTCTTTAATGGACTTCAGGTTCGAATTGTATGATTCAAAAATTGTTTTATGGTTCTAATTATTTTTCTTAAGGGGAATTTTATTTTACTTTAAATATCAATGACTTTTTTAAACTTCATAAGTAGAACAAATTTTATGATTTTATTGTATAAAAAAGCCAAAATTCACTCAAATTTCAACGGTAAAAAAAAATTAATAAATCCTTCAAATCAATCAATTTATAAAATTTAAATTGCTCTGCTTATAGAATATTTCTTAAAATATTTAAAAAATCCTCTATAAAATATGTTTGGTCCACACATTTGCCTTCACTGATAAAAAAA
>KZ807131.1:96700-120288 GCA_000696205.2 Oncopeltus fasciatus
CTGAAGTATAGTCCCTTATAAATTTTATTTATACAACAAATTGTATAATGATCAATACTCTCTCATAAAAAAATTTTTCTTAGGAGGTTTAATCATACAATAAGATATTCAGTACCTTCCAAATGTATTTACCAAGTTAAGATCATCACATTTTTTATATTAAAATTATTTACAAATGCATATATGCCTATATAGTCTTGAAGACACTCTAACATTTGAAGAGTTATCTATATTAAGGAAATTAATATCAAAATAAAAATAATCCAATTAAAAAAGACCTCTTGGTCTTTTAATTGGATTATTCCTTATTTAGAGTAAGTGTGTATCTTACAACTCTCTCAAACAAAATTCATGTTTCCTCTCTATAAATAGGTTGTTTATATAGTAACTAAAACTTTTTAATGAATAGGCATTTCACTTTAAAGGATCCAAAACCCATAACTTGCTGACAAGAGCTTGCTGAACTTGTAACTCTCAATAGTAATAACACTCGATAATGTTAAATATAATCTTAGTCAGATTGCTCTATGAGAAAAAGTTTCAGCATGGAGATGACCAAGTAATCTTTCATGATTTAAATTTAATAGTAGAATAAATTATTGGTAGTTGTAAAATAAATATAATTTTTTTTTTTTTTTAAATGATAAGTATAATAAATCAGTTGCATTATTATCATTCTGTTCATAGATTTAAAAAGACTTTGCTAAATCTTACATCAAATAAGGTTTTATTTGAATTAAATTTGTGTTTAAAATTGAGAAGAAATGTTACAAAATCTAAACTTTTTATCTGCCAAACTAATAAAAAAAAAACATCACACTTTTTAAAAAATATGCAAATTTAGTTGATCATTTAAAGACCAATCATCAAATTGTGAAATGCAATAGTTGAAACATGTATTAATAATTAATTTCTCTAAATGAAGAGATCAATTTGGTATTAATTTGAATAATTTAATTATTTGAACAAAGCATAAAAAGAAAATCTGAAATCGAAGTAGTTTTGAGGAAGGCACTATCAAAAAGGGCAACAGATCTTAAGGATCAATCTTGTTTGTTATGAAACGTATACAACTCTCCTTAAACAATTTCACACAAAATTTAGATTCAACAATACTTGAACAATTGTTTTCTCATGGGGAAACCATTCCCTGTAGTAGATAAAAAAAGAAACTATTTTTTCTTACTCAAAAATAATTGTTTGTTTACTCACCTAAAGAATAGGTGAGTAAACAAACAATGCAGCAAGAAAAACTTTAGCTTTATTACAATTATTTTACAAAACAAAGTTAGAAAATATAAATAACTTAGCTCTACTTAAGAAAATGATACGAAAATTTCACATAAGTACAGTTCTTATATTACAATCTCATTGTATACTCAGAGAATATTTTAAACTTTGTTCTGTTGCAAGGAAATACACTATCTTCCATAATTTTGTTATCCACCAACTTGTGAAAGGGATAGATTCCATTAGAACAAAGTAAAGGAACAGATAATAAAAAATAATAATCTAAAATAAACTCTTCTAGGTAAACTGAAAGAAGCATTATGGTATATCGGATTGAAAAATGTTTCCTTAAAAAAAATTAGGTATTTTACAATGTAATGAAGTTTTTCATGATGGTACTTTTATAGACTCTATTAGGATTAAAGATTAAAGTTTACACTTAGACTAAGAAATAAGCTGAAGTGAAGAAAAAAAATTCTTATGGTCTGTTATATCATTTTCCTTTACAAACTCAATTTTTCTTTTATTTAGGAAACCTAAAATACAGAAAATAAGACTACAAATGAGGAAATATAGTTCTAAAGTATTAATAAACATAGTAACGCATTGTAGGAAAATATCACATGAATACTTTATTTACAAGAATTATACAGAACAGACTGTTAATAGCTAGATTTTCTTTAGAAATTAACAAAATTAAAGCAATTTAAATTTAAATATTTAATACAGTTTTTGCACTAACACATGGGGAATAGATAGAGTTAAGAAGAAATGTCTTCCTCGTCAGGAAAAAGAGGGATTACCATAATCAAATTAAATTAAGTCAAAGAGAGCCAAACATAAACACTGTCAGCTAAGCAGGATTCGCATTACTTTAATGGGGGAATTTTAGATAATTATTAATTAGTAATATAATTATTTATTATAATTATGTATTAGTTCTATAATGTTGTTCCCATTTTTCCTAACACTAATAATCATGAATATGTTGAAAATTACACAAGTTTATTATCAAATCCTAATAAAATGATCAAACTAATGTTACTCAAAGAACCTACTCCACTTTTCATCTATTCAGCTTCTACAGAAGAAAAATAAATTTTTTTCAGAATTGTTAAAGTTTTCTTATTTACTACAAGTATAAAAAATTTGCTTCAATAGAACCATTTTTGCTTAAATTCTTTACTTTTAATTATATACATTCTCTTGATATAACAAGGATATCAAGAGAATGTATATAATGTTATAGTGGTCGAAATAATCCTGATTCCTGTATTTTATTAACTGATTTATAGTGGACATATTAAGGGGTATTTATAGGGCGTAATAACCTAGAAGTTGATTGCCCTTCAATGATCTACTACTACTACTACTACTTTAATATAATGCATTAAAGGGTATTTATAGGGCGTAATAACCTAGAAGTTGATTGCCCTTCAATCTACTACTACTACTACTACTCTATAACAAGGATAAAAATTATTTACCATTTCAGTGGCATCAAAAATATCTAAAGCTCTAGGAAGGAATGGCAGCTAAAATAAAGACCTTCAAGATAAGACTGATCACCCTAAGGAACAAAACATTAACATTAAGAAAATTTTTCATAAGCTGGAGAGTTGTGCCTACTCAAGTAATACAAACTATGTGGCTCAAAAATAGTAAAATAATTTATAAATAGCTTGAAGCATCTAATTCTTGTCTTTGACCAAAGTTCAAGTATATTTCAAAATTCATCATAAAAGTTCTTGGATACTTTTAGTAATGAAAAAAAAATTGCATTCTTAGATTGTGGATAATTGTTTATTTACTACCTATTGACGGTCAAGTCTCGCGATTAACTAGAAGCATTATAAATTTGATGCTAAGTAATCCTAATGATTTAATTATTTTCTTTAAACTATATATTTGCTCTTGATGCAACAAGTTTAAAAATGACAACTGAAGTATAGTCCCTCAAGATAAGACTAAACTTGACAGCAATCCCAACACCCTACGAAAAATAAGTAATATCATGAACATCTTTCACAAAAGAGAACGTAATGCTTATTTAAGTAATTGAAGTTCTGGGACTAAGATATTCTAGAGCAATTAGAATTAAAATTGTAATGTTTTATATATATATATATATATATATATTTTTTTTAAACATTGCAACTTAAACTTTTTAGAACATAAAAGAATTTATTACATGTGTTAAACTAAAACATATGAAATAATTAATTGTTGCTAATGGCTTGTGATATACCATTCCAATATTGAGAAAGATAAGAATATGACCTGTTCACACACACTTAATGTGACTAATGAATGGGTGTTTATTCAATGAAATCCTTCAATAAGATCACTAGTAAGTTTCTTAATATATTGTAATGAGCTATAATCTTACTGGCACCAAGTCCAAAGAGTCCATATACTTTCAGATAAAAATACTCAGTTGAAGTTTTAGAAGAATTTCGATTTTCACTAGTCCATTTGGAAAGCCAAAAATTGGAGGATACACTCAAACTTTGAGTAACCAAACTGAGAAGAACAACTACCACAGCAAAGGAAAGTCCGATTAAACTCAGATAGTGCTTATAGACATCTAACTTGACCTAAAAAAATACAACATNTTTTTTTCTTTTTGTGTGCTCACTACACTCTTTCTCCACCATTTTTATTATATATATATATATATATCTGCCTTCATATTATGCATTATGTAACCTAAGCTATAGTCAATGGTTGGTTGGCCATCGAGTATTATGCTGGAGTATATACTCCAAAATTATTGAGTAATAATTTTATTATTGCCAGCATCAAATTGCAAGATGTTTAGTAACAGAATGTAATAAATAAAGATTTATTAATTTTTTTTTTTAAATTATTGCCAGTGTATTGACTTGTAATTCTTCATCAGGGCTGAAATACAATACACACTGTTATACTTCTAAAATTATAGATTAAATTAACAGACTGAGATGTGGTATTTTATAGGACGGAAAATGATTTATAGAATAAACTCAAACATTTAACTATAAAAATATGAATTTAAAATCAACTTTATATGTATCAATAATGATGTATGAAGAGATCTCCGATTGAGGTTTATGGTCACATCTCAGAACCCAGAACTAAACATAGTCAGATTTATCTAAAAATCATTATTAGTCTACAAAGTTGATTTTTATTTTCATATCTATATAGTAATATATTGAGTTTATATTGTATATCATTTTCTGTCTTATAACACCTCATTTCTGTCACTTTATTCCAATCTATAATTTTTAAAAGGGTAATAGTGTGGATTGTATTTCAGTCCTGATAAGGACTTATAAGTTATGTCAAAACACTATAAATAATAAAATAATTACCCAATAATTTTGGAGTATTTTATTTTACTAATTCCTGGCCAAAACCATGTCCAATTTCTCTAACTTAAGCTATGTTCAACTTGTCTTACACCGCATTCTTTAGTTATCAAGAATCTTACTCAAATTTTAGAGTATGTACTATATTATAACATATACCACATACTATATATATTCAGACCTCATATTTCTGTGTATATGTAATACCATATGTATGAAATAGTGTGCTGTAGACCTCAACCTATAGTGCACTACATTATATCTTAAGTATCAGAGTGTAGCATTTTGTACTATCAGAGATAACACTTGCCTATCAGAAAGTCAAGTTGGGGGATGTGGTTGTTATATTTAATCTGTTGTAGTTCATACAATTCAAATTAAATCTACTTGAGGAATATAAGAAAAACTGTACTTATAATTTATAATATATGACATAAATAATTAATATGTCCAAAGGTTAAATGTCAATTATTAAAATTATGTCATTTCAATAATTAATGAGACACAATATTAAGTGATTATGATCACTCACAAAGTATATATATATATATAAACGAAATGAAAATTGGCACACGCTAAACTTAATTATATAAAACACAAGAGTAAATGGTTTTTCAGAGAAACATTATAAATGTTGAGTGGGAAACCTCATCTGCTTGTTCTGAGCTGTTGCTTATTAAACAGATGTCCTCTCTAATTTTTGGTAATAAGATAGAATTAGTCACCTGGCTCCATCTAAAAATATCTCTTCATTACCATTTTTAATATAACTCCGTCCCAAAAAACACAATAAAAAATAAAAATATTTCAGTTAAAAACTAGGTAGTAGACCTACAAAAAGAAGATATTTAATTACAATAAAAAGCCAAACATTGCAGCAATAATCTTCTTTGATAACCGTTTAATAAACAACTATTGTTATCATACCTTCTAATATCCGTCTTCATTGGTTTCTGCAAACCATCTTCTGTTGGCGAGCGCTTTCGGACATTATCCATCCTCGTGGCCGAATACATGCGTTCACTGACAGTGAACAGTCCAGAAGATGGACAATGTCCGAAATCGCTCGCCAACAGAAGATGATTTGCAGAAACCAATGAAGACGGATAATAGAAGGTATGATAGTTCTATATTCATTGGTGGTGGAAATAACCTTTTAGATTATTTAACAACTATTATATCAAACATGTTTCTAAATCCTCAGAGGAAAACTGTACTTGAGAAAGTATATTAGTTACTTTTTAAAGAATGTTGTATTTTATCCGTAATAAAAATGGTAATCAATAATTATACTTATATTTTAATACAGTAGGAAAGTGTATCATACTATTTATAAATTTCCTTAATATTGACCTAAATTAGAAATATATCCATGAACATAAATACAATATATTAATATTATAATCAGTATAATAATAAATATATACTGGAGAAATTAGTCAGGGTTTTGGCCAGGATCAGATAAATAAAACACTCCAAAATTGTTAAGTAATTATTTTATTATTACCGATATTTCGACTTAACTTATAAGTCATCATCAGGTTGTTTAAATTTAGCAATCCATCAGCATCAGTCATCCAGACACTGTCGAGCACGTGTCAATACAGATATACTTTATTAATCTGTTTATAATAATTCATATTATATGTGTACAGAATACGAATGAAATATTTTTATTCAAATAGTATAGCTCTTTTTATAAATTGTTATAAAAAAAACTACTACTTGAATTGGGAATCAGCCTGTAGATATCCAAGAATATAATAATTAATATGACGCTGCTCTAGACAATAAAAAATATAAGAACTCATAGGGGAACAAAAACTTGAGATTCAAACAAATGAAATATCTATCAAACCTTTTGTAATCCGTCTTCATTGGTTTCTGCAAACCATCTTCTGTTAGCGAGCGATTTCGGACATTATCCATCCTCGTGGCCGAATACATGTGTTCACTCTATTCTGTGGGTTGGTAGGTATAGAAGTCGTTTAGCTATAACGGTCGTTTTGTCGGCGATTAAGTGAAATATTAGTTCTGAGTTAGAAGTATGAAATTTCATCTTAATTGTAGTAGTCTTCCAGTTAACAAAGGGTACATGACTTTGTACTTCTTTCAGACTCGAGTAAATTCTAACAGGGAAATCGTGTTTCAGTAATTAAGGCAATGTGTACATTCATGTTTTGTAGTGCTGTAGCAAGTTCTTTTGAGTGCTTCAGGACATGGTTGTCGTTCCATAAGAGGATGAGGAAGGAATCGTGGAATTAACAAGGGCTTGTATTAGAGCAGTGATCGAAGTTCGGATAGAAGGATGTAAAAATATTGCACACATATTGGAGTTCTGAATTGGCGGTGGGAGGAGGGGTGTGTTAGATGGTTGTCCGTGTTTAAGGCTGAGACGAGGTCTGTGGTTGAGGTTGCTGGTGAGGCTGGCGTCTAGTACTTCTGTGCTTGGAAGACAGATCTATAAGAGACACCTGGCTGAACAATTCTTGAGGGTGGGCGCAAGTTTCGGGTTGCAGATTGCTGCGATGATACTTGTTGATTCTATACTTTCTGTTTGGTCTGCTTGTATACATCGCAGCCCCTGTAGCTAGCAGGATGGTTTTTGGAGCAGTGGGCGAAAGTAGTAGGTTCCTCCCTCTTTTCTTAGCAGTTGCTGGTGTGATGCCGGCCACCACAATTAACGCACCGCGGGTTATAATTGCAGCCGGCTTTGGTATACCCGAATTGTTGGCAATATGGCACTGGAGTACCTCTTTTTTTACCTCTCCACTTTTACAATTGTTCGGTACAGTGCTAAATTGAATATATTTCTTGAACTAAAGGGGTCGTTATCACTACCAATGAATATAGAACTATCATATCTTCTATTATCCGTATTCATTGGTTTCTGCAAACCATCTTCTGTTGGTGAGCGCTTTCGGACATTATCCATCCGTTGGTATGATATTTCTTGAACGTTTGGCGTTTTTTCAAGATCTACGAAAAACTGTGGTAGGGGTGACTTATCTGTTCCTCTTCCAGGTCTTAAAACATTGAGAGTAGGGGTGACTTATCTGTTCCTCTTCCAGGGCTTAAAACACAACGAACCCTAAATCAGTGAGTACTTCTTTGATGTCAGCGATCGGTGTAGTGTAGTGGAGATTCCTAATAACTACACGTAGGGTCCTCTCTTCTTTTACCTGGTACGTATGGAACTGGGCGTTTATTGATTTCAGGTAGCGTACTATCTCTCTGTAAGAATCTGATAAGTCAGGGTTTGATTTTTGTGTCTGTCTTTCGGCTCATACATGTGTACTTTTCGCGGCCTACTTTCTTATCCGGCTGTCTGCACATCAGGCCAAAATTTGATATGTTTTTAAAGAATATTGGAGGGGGCTTTAATACTCGCTCTGAGGTCTCCATGGTCTCTTCACTAGAGAGCACATTGAATGGGTTCGCAGTGAAAAATTGTGAAGCCTCTGTGAGTTGTGAAGTAGTGGCCTCCCGCTAAATGAGGGCGGTTTCCTCTCATGGCTATTTTTTTATGATGGTAAGCATCTCTCATTACGTAAGTAATGAATAGACAGTAGATATAAATATTTGCTGCTTTTTATCGCTGAGCCGAGGACTGAGCAGAGATTACTTAATCTGCTTAGCCGATAACAGCTGGGAGCTGAAGAGGACGCGCTTGACCAAGCACGTGAGTTCGACATAAGTTTTTGGAGAGACTTCACTAATTTAGGGACAAATTTATAAATGTACACTTGCCTTATATTTCTGTTATCAATTGCTTTTCAATTCCCCTCACAGTAAAAAATCATTTTCTTAACAGATCTGGATTTCTGCAAAGTCAAGGGATCTTCCAACAACCATACTTTGCTCTGAGTCTTCGTTGGTACATCTTATGAATAAAGTCAATTTTCTTCACATGTCATAGTGAATATATTGTGAAGCTATTGTGCTCCCAAAAACTAACCAAAAGCTTCCTAACTTGTTGATGGTCTCGCAGAATATAACAAACTTCTATTGCTTTAATGCCGAAAGGAAAAATCTTCTACCTGCCAGTAGGTGACTCCCATTTTTATCTCAAACGATTTCCATGGCTTTAATACTTTATTTAGCCACCAATGATGCTGACCGACCTCTTCTTGAAGCATCGACAAGCACAAAAAACACTCTTGGTAAGCATGGTAGGGGAACTCGTTACATGAAATATCGTCATAAGAGCAGCAATCGCGGTTGAAAGTTTGTTGGTCAGGCATGATTGCTTTGTCGTCACCTCTCTTTGCTTCTATCTTCTTCGACGTTTCTTTCCAAAGAGGTAGGGATAGGTGAATTTAATCACACCTCAGATTGTGGGGAGGTTATCATTGAGTCTCAATACAATTGTATATATTACAGTTTTGACTACATATATTCAATTTTAAGATTTTTCTGAACAGATGCAAGAGAAATGTTCCAGTAATGCCTGCCAGTATCTCACCACTCTCGGCAGACAATTTGCCTGTACTCTTGAATTGAAGCTCATCAACTGGCAGGTATCATATTTTTTGTTGTCTTGACTTTAAATATTTGATTGATAGTGTTGTTGAGCATAGAGATTTTAAAAAAGCGTGAACTGCTTAACATGAATTAGATTAAAAATTACAGTAAATAATCTTGTAATGTTATTTTTATATTAACTGATTACTAATGCAAATTAAGCTGGTTAACCCTCAAATTATTTTTTTAAATAAATAAATTAATTAAAGATTATTAACTTTANTAACTTTAATAAATTATTTAATTAAAGTAAATTAAAGCAATAAACTATTTATGCCTCTGTGAAACATTTAAAAATATACTCCATTATTTATCATTCCGTGTTTCTTAAAAAACTTACTATTTGAACCTATGAGTTTTATAATGTGTGTCTAGTGACATTCATTTTTATAACTTATTAACCCTTTTTAAATATTTTTGTTCAGAGTTAAATGTAACAATAAATAATTTTCTTCAAATGAACATTTTTTTATTTCTTACTTCAGATTGGCTTCATGCAAATTTTTATTCCTATCTTGCAAGCTGTTGGTTACTGAATATTCTATCTTGGAAGTTTATTTATTGTAAATCAAACTAATTAATTTATTGTTTTGAATGAAAACATTCATTTTGATGAAATGTGTATAAAAATAAACATTACATTTAAATTATTAATTTTGTATTTTAAATAAAAGAGTTGTGAGTTGTTTGATATGGTTGGTTGTAGCTCTTCAGAGATTTAAATAGACTACATTTATTCACTGTAACCTTTTACTCTGCATCATACTTTTTATAATATGTAATTTAAAACCTCTGTCCTCAAAATCACATAAATTAATAAAAGCTGTCCTGCAAGAGCAGTGTAAATGCTGCTCAGTATCGTTTGAGGAATATTTGAATTTGAACTTTCCATGCTATATAATCCCCTTCATTTTAGAATATATCTTTTACCAATAATCGAATCCAGGTTAAGTTTCATTATTCTAAACTATATATTACACCCACTGTAGCACAAAAACATCTCTACTCCCACTTGATATTTCACCCTTGAAACCCTTCCTATTTGCTTAATTTTGATTGATAATGAACTCAGCTTGTCCTTTTTATTTAAATGATTGTGAATTTGTAATATGAAATTCATAAGTATATAATAAAAAGTTAAACAGCTTATAAACCAAAAAAATTGTTATAAAGTTGTGATTGCATTGACAGATAAGAGTAAGATTCGCTTAATTGCTTTGGTTAAACTATTAATGAAATCTATTTTATCAGAAAAACTGTTGCATGTATTCATCATATGATGAAATGGTGAAGAAATCATGAAATTGAAACATTAGAAAGGAATGAAAAATAATTTAGGATTTTTAAAGCGTCAGAAGGAATATTAAAGTTGAGTGAGCTTAGTAAAGAAGGGCTATTTATTAAATTATATATTAAAATGAAAATCACATAAAAATATGTTTTCATTGATTTATTACAACTTCAGGGCTGTTGAAATGCATTGTCATAAGAAATATGATGTATATTAGAAATACAAAAAAAGATATATGATTTACATCATTATCACATAAAATTTGACATAACTAAAAGCAATTTTATATGAAATGATTAGGAAAACAATAACTAAATGTGTACCATATGGTATGTATGATAGGTACTATCACGAAGGTGAGAGAGGATGTTTTGTCACCTGGATCAAATCTCGATGACTGAGATATAAGGTTTGAAAATTAGGAAAACTTAAGATGGACTGTTGAAGGGTTTATGGTAGGTACAAAGGGAGAGTGGCCTGCATCAAAGGAGGCAATACCAGGAAAAATACATAGGAATTATTGTGGATAAGTAGCCTAAGGATCTAGGAGACAAGTTAGACTCATTAATTTAGGAGGAGGGCTGATAGTTTTTTCAGAATGTTGAAAATGTTTGAATAAGTTGAAGAAATTTGTTCTTTGTCAATACTGCCGTTAACTGGATTGTGTTGTATGTTTATGTGTGTGGTTTCATATAAAAGGTGTTGGTATTCATAGGGTTCAGTGGAAAAAATGGTTATTTTATCATAGTCAAATGGGTGCCTTCGTGAATGATGTGTTTTGTGAGGGCAGTTTTTATTTGTTTTTTGTTTATATCATTTTTATGATTGTTGATTCTAAGGGAAATAGGGTTTTTGGTTTGGTCAGTGTAAGAACAATGGCAAATAGGAGTGGAACAAGGAATTTTGTAGACAACATTGGTTCCGTTAGGAAGGAGGATGTGGTCTTTAAAGTGGATGTAAATAGATTTAAGTTTGTTATTGGTGGAAAAAGAAAGCTTAAGGTTAGGGAAAGTTTTTCTGAGAGATTTCTTAATATTTTCAGAAAGTTTTGGAATATTAGAAAGAGAATGGAAAATGAGGTCATTATTTTGGGAAGTGGGAATATAGAATTGGTTAACAAGTTTTTTTTATGGTGTGCGAATGGAAACCATTAGACAGAAGGATGTCTGTCACACTTTAAATATATTTTTGCTGTGGAATGTTTTTTCAGAGAGTGTGAGTGATCTGAAGATGAGATTTTTGGCTATATTTAGTTTTTGATGGTGGGGGTGAGGTGAGTTGAAATGGAGGAAACTACCTGAGTAAGTGTGTTTCGTGTACAAGTCAGTGGAGATAGAGCCACTAGAGTTACGGATGTAAGGGTGTCTAGGAAGGGAAGTTTATGGTCAATTTCTGTCATTTAATGCAAGGGAATAGAATAAAAAAATCTAACTGTCCCAGCCAGGACTCGAACTTGGATCTCCTGCTAACCGGGCAAGCTCGTTATCCAATTAAGCTACCGGGAGAGCCAGGTAACTTATTAAATTTCCATTAATTGATTTAAATTTATGTTGGATTAAAAACCACAAATAAAATTAATATTTATCAATTTCTATGGTGTAGTTCTTCTCAAAACTGATTATACATATCACAGTTAGAAATAGGTGACATATAAATGGCTCCAAAAATATATTTTACACTACCTATATTCACCTGCAAACACAACTGCTCAAGCAGTTTTAATTTAAATTAAAATTATGAAATTAAATGTTTCTAATATTTCAACTAGTTTAAATTTTAGTATTTTGTGGGTAAAAGTTGGGAAGCATAACAGTTTCTGGCAGCAGTTAGGATACCACAACCATAGGATTTGTGACTTGTTCATATATTTCATTCATGCCTATAAAAACAATATTAATTAAAACCAAGTTTACTTACTACTGATGACAGCCATGTTTCACTAATTACTATATTACAGTAAATTACTATATCACCTCCTTATTTATATTGCACTTCTTAATGTACATCGTTTTGTGTTGAGACCTCTTAAATTTTTATATAAACAAGAATTGAGAGATTTGTTCCGTTCACAACATGTTTTTTGCAAAGGCAGTAACATTAAATGTGTTTGAAAAGCCATTAATGTGACAAATTACCAAGTTAGTTTCACATTAATCTTTTCTGCAGTGTTTCCCTAAGGAAGCATAATAGTTTTGCGGGGGTTTAGTTTTGTCTGAACTAATGACAACTAAAAAACAAACTAAAAATGAAATAAGGCCAGACACTTAACAGAGTTGAACTTTTGTAACAATAATTGGGCTTCTTCCTCATTACTACAATTAACTTTCAATGGATGCAGTTTATTCTGGATAGGGAGTTTACAAAGATTGATAGCTCTTTCAGTTTTACAATACCCAGGGAAAAATTTTTTTTTTTCTAAATCATTAACAGCTGTATTTTCCTGTTCAAGTATTTCCTGAATATTGATTGATGTAAGCTCATGAAGACCAAATAAGATTTTATTTTCTGCGACTAATCCTCTCTATCATTTCAAAATACGTTGTTTCATGAAAATCAATATTTTCACACCTGTCAGCTGTATCAGGAGATAACTTGAGTTTATTATTGTCCATTTTGCCCTTAAGTTATTTTATAGATTTGGCCATTACACAACTGGCACGAGCTAGATAACTTATTAAATTCCCACCATACTAGCGAGAGCCTAACCCACGAGAAAGGTGAATACATCCTCTTATGCTCGAAGGAGCTGACACTGTCTAGCTATTTGTCAACTCTCGTTATTTACTTTATTAATTTTTCTTTATAAATATTAATTTAGTTGTGGTTTATTATCCCACATAAATTTTAAACAATTAATGAGAGGGAATAGAATATAAAAAATCTATCTGTCCCAGCCAGGACTCGAACCTGGATCTCCTGCTTGCCAGGCCTGAATGTTTCTAGTACACAACCGGGACGAGCTAGATAACATATTAAATTCCCACCACACTAAGTGTAATAGAAACATTCCGGCCCGGCAAGCAGGAGATCCAGGTTCGAGTCCTGGCTGGGACAGATAGATTTTTTTTATTCTATTCCCTCTCATTAATTGTTTAAAATTGACATGGTATAATAGACCACAATTAAATTATTATTTATAAACAAAAGTATAAATGTTGTTTCTTGCTATTTTTTATTCCTTCACGGGAAAGGTCCATACATTTATTGTGTACTTGAAGTTAACACTTAAATCACTTGATTGTATCTGACCCACATTTTCTCCTTGCATTTCAAACAAAACTTACATAGAGAACCGTATTGAAGATAAATCTGAATCTAAACAAATCTAGGCCCCTATACTATAACCGCTGAAAACTTGAATTTCAGTAACAACAAATATTAGCTTTAAAAAAAAAAATAATTTGTGTCTTAAGAATTTTAAAAGAGCAAAACAAGAGTTCAAATAAAAAGAAACTGTAGACTGTAACCACACACAAAAAAAATAAATAAATAAAAAATAGGAATCTTAAAATCAAATAGTGTTTACATTATAATCTCTCAAATTAACATTGAATTAGCTAAAGGGTATTGAGATTAGCTCCTTCTCTTAGTTATTTCTTGCTTTAACTTCATATTAGTTACTATATTATAATTATAAACTACACCAGCTCAACTAAGTCTTTATCACTTGCATAGAATTAAAATGAGAAAACTAAAATGACTTGAGCTACTAGTGTTACCTGGATATTATATTGAGGAAATTAAGTTAAAAATAAACAAATATTTAAAGACAAAAATAATTATTAATTTTGCCAGTATTTTATTGTCTTTTTTAAGGTTACCTTAGATGCAGAAGAACAAGGAAAAAGAGAGACCAATTGAAGCTTTTTTGCTAATATGTAAGAGAGCAATAGGAATAACTGTAAAATTGTTCATTCCCTTCATCATCTTCCTGCCCTGAGGTACTAAGCATTGTAATCTCTTGATTTCAGGAAGTCTTCCATCATCTGTCTTCTTTGAGCTATGAGGACTGTGAGAGCCATCTTAAACATTTCATCCACCTCACAATTAAGTGTCCTTTGAACCTTACCTACCCTGTTCGACATTCTTATCAGTTAGCATTCCTCAAGAAGTGCATTAATCAGGTGATCTTTTTTCACACCCTTTATCATATCTTTTAGTACATTTTCAATGACTTCTAATCAATTAAAAGAGATGTATGGAGAAATTAGGCAATTATGCAGCTATTGTAATTAGGAGTTTTGGCTATTATGCAGCTATTTAATAAGCTATTGATGCAATATTAAAATATTAATTTCTTGTTGAATAACAGAAAATGTTAATATTTTTGAAAAATTCAGTTAAAAATTATTTTTATTTTCACTAATCAGTTAATTATTTGTCCTTTNATATATAATGCATAAGGACAGGTGGGAGATAGAGTGTAGTAAACACACAAAAAAAAAAGATATAATTTAAATATTGAGTTTTTGGCCATAGAGATTATTAGTAAATGTTTTATTTGTTAGGGTTCGGTCAAGGTAAATCCAAAAAGTACAATTTAAAAAAATGTAAGCCGAAACATTGGCAGATAATTAAAAAATGCACATATTTTTTAATTGTATTTTTAGATCTACTTTGACCGAAACAAATAAAATATCTGCTAAAATTACTATGAGTCTCCTCCTCACTCCTCACTGACTAAGGGTGAGGTCTCCCAGAAAATTTTACTCATTGTAATTTTTTCTTTTTGTGTGTTCACTACACTAATTCTCCCTCCTTTTCTTATTATATATGTGTGTTTGCACGTGTGTGTACATTTTACTTGCTGTGTAACTGCTTTTGGCCTCATTCTATTAAGTGATGACAAGCAATTTTATACCTCATTGACAATAATTTGAAATTTGCATTTATTATAATCTTTGAAGAGTACCTCCTGAAGGCAAATGAACATGGCCTATACAGCAGCCAATTTTTAAGTGCAAAATTTTAAGTTGCAATAGTTGGTTGAATGGTCCCTGAAATTAACCTCCTGTTACATTTTTTAATCACTTTTCTGTACTCAGAAAATTAACTTTGAAGTGAACTCAATAGCTCTAGTTTTCTTCAAAAATTTTCAAAATTAAAAGAAACTTTTAAAATAAAAAATAAAATACTTTTTAAAATGNTTTTTTTAGTGAAGAGTATCTCTCATTTATGAGGTTAATTTTTTCAAGTGAGACCTTGAGAATATTTTTAAAGTAGATTGTTTATCAATAAGTTTGCTTCTACTGGCCGTTTTCCGTATTTTAGTAATGATTTGTTTTTCAGTATGTAGATATGTGTGTGTAAAGTCACAATGACAGTAAGGAGTCTTTTATTTTAAATCTATAAAAATAACTATTGACTGTACCGTGTCCTGTTATGGCTTTAGTCAGATAGAAATCTGTCCATGTGTTTCGTTCTTTTTATTACTTTTGTATGTCAGGTATAAATATGTATAAGTGTTTAGATTTGTGTGTATCTACCCTTCTAAATTGCCATTGCATTAGTGCCTGTTCGTGTAATAGATGTTTTAGGTGCTGTTTTGAAATATATTCGTAATATACTGTCAGGGAAGGATCTCTGGATGCAGATTTCACTGCTCTGACAGCTAATTCATTCTCATGTTTATCTGAATGCTCTTTTATCCTAGCAAAGCTAATAAGGTTGTTTCTTGTTGTCTGTAAGTTATGTAAAATTATCTTTGTTTTAATTATAGGATAGTGGCATTGTCTATTTGTAATCTTGTCTAACATTGATCGACTGTCAGTTATTTTTTTTTTTTTTTTAATAGTTTCTATTGGTCAATCCCAATCTGTGTTAGTAATCCAGTTTATTAGAGATGGTGAATTGTTCAGCCTGGTTGTTTGTGCAATTTGGTCCTAACTTGAATTTCAATACTTTTAAAATCTTTAAAATTAACTTTTCAAAAATGAAACTGGCACCTCCAACAAATTCACCATCCTTACTTCGGTCTATGTATATTTGAAAATTTGTTTCATGGGTATAATTTAGTATTATTTTTAGATAAAGAGCTGGGTGTAGTCAAGTTGAGTGGTGCTGAATATGTTCTACCTGAACATTGGCTGAAATTGGTCGATGGAAGGAAGGGTTTAAAATTTTAAATATTTATGTCTTAGTTCATTATTACTAATATTACAAAAAATAATGTTTAGGACAAAATTGATGTAAAATATCATTTTATTTATAACATTTTGATTATTTATTAATTTATTTATTTTTTTTTTTAAACATATATCCAGAAATATACTCAAGAATATAATTTTAAACTTTTCATTGAAAAGAATGAACTCTCAAAAAAATTATTTTTTGGTTGAAATCAGAGGAGGGAATGAGAGTTGAATATAGAGAGAGGCCAAAATTTAATATCTGTTATTATTTGAGTTATGTTTATTAAACATAATAGATGTAAAATGTTTTAATATGTTTTACAAAAGCACTTATTATGGAATAAATTTACAATTGTAACTACGATGGGTGAGAGCTTTTCCCACTCTTTCTTTTCGGCAGGTCTAGAGAAAATTCAGAGGCCATATCTTGTAAGCTCATTGTTCTCTCTGGCTTACAGACTTTAAATTTCCTCATTTAGTCTCATTTATATCCACCTGTAATGAAAAATGAGAAATCTGTTTATTTATGACAACTCGTGCATGACATTCTTTTTAAATTGTAAAAATTTATTTAATTTTGATTAAAAATAATTAAATATGTAGTATCTTTTTTTTATTTTTAAAGTAATATGAATTAACCGTTTCTCAAAAAAATACATTGATCAAGAAATCAGTGCTCTCAAAATTGAGTGAGAAGTAACTGGTCTTGAACTACAGCTTTTTGGATTTTCAGGTTGAAATCATTGTGTGCAAAACAAGCTTATCTACTTCATGTCAAAATGTGGTTTAGACATTTTTTTTTTTCAAAGCAAAGTATGACCAATGCTTGAGAAAAAATTGACATTGTTATTCAAACTGGTTGAGGCTTCGAAAAATCACTTAGGCCTAATATGAACATGTGCAATGTACTCTTTGCAACAACCTATCAGCATAATAAATTAATACTTTTACACCAGTGTTCTATCATTATCATGTATTAAACTCAACAACACACATAAAAAAAATAAAATAAAATAATCAATTAAGTAATGGACTAACCTCTTATCTTTGTCAAATCACAGTATAACTCATAAATTCATTAATTAAAATGGCTTACAAAAAAAAAAAAATTTCAATTCTTTACCAATCATAAACATTAAACCAGGACATAATCTTTTCTTTTTCAAGCATAAGACATCTTCTATTTGCTATTTTGTGAATCATAAAAACAAATGATATAGAATATAATAGACATAATAAAAAGCATTTTCATTTTCTAATTTTATCTTCTTTATAATTTTCTGGAAAATGCATGTCATTTTCATACCACAACCTCTCTTCAACTTAGAGCTAGCTTCGACCTAATTATTCTACTCGCTGCCAGATATCAAAAAGTTGTTTGTTTGAGATTCTCATTCCTTTTCTTGTTGCTTCCAGATCTCTATATCGGTCTTCTATATCGGAAGACTATTTCTGAAATGCTTAGAAGAGGTGTCTAGATTGTTTTTAGCAAGAGGGTCTATTGCCGTTTTAAAATCCCCTTTAACAATCTCAATACTTATACTAAATTTTATTTTGTGTTATGTTTAATTTTTCAATTTTCCAAAAAAAGGTTTTATTTGTTGAGAGTTAATTGTGTTATTACATGTTTTCCTGCTTCAGAATTTCTTTGTTAACTGCTGATTATTTAAACTAAATTTAATACGATTGATCTTAAAATGTCCAATTCAATACCCTCATCATGTAAATTGTTTTTAAGCTTGATCTGAATTTTTCTGCCTGTTTTGGAATGAAAAATAAGTCAATGGGTACAAGTTATTTTTATTTAATAAAAGACATTTATTCAGTTAGTTTTAGACAATGTCCAAATCTTCAGAGAATTGTGGATATTATAAAGACTTGATTCTATAATATAAGATTTTTGTGGGGGGAAAAATAAACCCAGCATCAAATATTTATGTTGATTTTTTTAATCTTTCTCAAACTTTTTCTTTTTAAAGTGTTGTACTAAGTGGCCATTTCCATACTATATTTTTTTTAACTGTTCCAATAACAAAGTGTTAGTATTTTTCTTTTTAATTCCCTTACTTATCATGAATTCATGATCTAAAATTTTTAAAATATAATNAATTATATATACACATATATTAAATAAACTTTTTACCCACAGGCTGAAGAGCATTTTATTGAGTTCTCAGAAGCTTATCAGCTTTATATAATTTCATTGAATGAGAATAAAGTCAATGATGAAACCAATTTTAAACATTATTTTATTGGAGAGGAAGTTATAACATTGAAGGAAAATAATAGCTTTATAAGTGGAGGGACTACTGGTCTTTGTACCTGGCAGGTGGGATGTTTTCATTATTAAGCTTTCTTATCAAATTTGTGCTTTTTAAAGTTATTATTATTAAAAGTAATTAGGATATTAATATTATAATTTATAATAAAAATATTAATCTAAACTTAGACTACACATAGAATGTACTGTAAGATTTACATAAATTTTAAATTATTTTTCAATTATATGATTTCCTGATTGTAAATAATCACTTTTGCACTATTAATTATTTCTTAATGCTATGGATTGATAAGAGGTTTCAATCACAATGAATCTAAATAGAGCATTATCTTCTTCTTCAATTATTATTTCAACTTATAATGAAGCCATCATCAAGACTAAAACAAACTCTTTAATATATGAACTTACTATTGACCAGAAACAAAACTAACTGTATCTTTCAGGAATTAAATACTATTGCAATCACACAATACAATTCTAGGTATTTAAATCTAGGTAGATTCATTATGGGAAAAAAGAAAAGAAAGGTAACAAAGACTACAAAAGTTTGAGAATGTCAGTGGTCAGGCAAAACATCAAAGGAAATGGAATTTACAGCTAGAACTAAATGAAAAGCTCTGAAATGGCATTAAATTATGTGCCTAAAGGGAATATTTTTAGTTAAATAATGAAGAAAATATTGAGATAGACTGTATTAATATTATAATTGTCCTGCTTATCATTAAAATATGTGGAATTCAGATTAGTCTGTACAGTCTCTGAAATCAGCCTTTTATTAATGAAGGGGTCTGTGGCCAACAAAGAGGCTTGAGCAATAGTTCATGGGTAGGAACTATCTGCATAATGGGGAGGGCAGAAGCATTATTATAAAAGTTTAAATTGTCTCTGAACATGATATATTTTCAACTTGTGGGTCTAGGATTTTTAAGGAGAGTAAAATTAATTTATGGTGATGGGGTGAGATGAGTTAAAGTGGAGTTGTTGGCCTATGTTATTCTTTGTTTACTTGTCAGTAATAGAAATATTTTAGAATAAATAAAAACATTATATATTATATTTTAGAAGGCATATGGATTCATGAAGAGATCTCTAGAAAGTGAATTTTTTTTTTTATATAAGAAGTTTTATTTTTGTAATTTTTGTATATAAATTAAACTTAAATAAACATATTCATTTATTTGCCTGGAAATTTAAATAATTTCATAGCATAAATTTCACATGGGAAAATTTTTAAAATTGTCTGCTGGTAATTTGGTTATATTATTATACTCAGTTAATGAAATACAAAATATCCATTGACATATTTATTGTAAAATATTTGTTTGTTAAATTTCATATTAACAAAACTCATTCTAAATGGCTTATTTGATTGTAAACTATTTTTATTTTAAACTTTTCAGATGGCCAGAGATAAATTTAATTGGAATGAAAAGATAAAAAAAATTTAATTATCTACTTTTTGTTATCTTAACATCAACTTTTTACAACTTTTGTAAGCTTAACAAAAGCTTAATCAGGCTTTGTTTGTTTTAGGCAGGCGTTGCATTAGCTAATTGGTGTCTCTGTTTCAATAAAGTAATTTCATCAAAGCGAGTAATTGAACTTGGTTGTGGATCTGGATTGACAGGACTTGTACTTCTTAAAGTAGCTAATCACCTAAAAGAGTATATTTTCACAGATTATCACCCCCTAGTACTCCAGCAACTTAAGCAAAACTTGAATCTAAATTTTCCTGATGGGCTATGGCCTAAAACCATTAATAACACTTTTGTGAATGTGTGTGAATTTGACTGGGGTAACATCAATGATGAAAGTTCGAAAAAATTTTTTGAGGCTGATGTGATTCTTGGTGCAGGTTAGTGGCATATTTTTTCATTATTATGGAAGATTTAGATTTGTATGAAAGTTATTTGCCTAAATTTGGGCGTAGGCGACCAGGGAAATTGAAAAGAAAGTCAAAAAGGGAATCAGAAGCAACTATAAGCAAGTACTTTCAGGTGAAGGGAGGAGTGAGAGAACGATGGGTCCCACCTCGCTCACCCTACTGTCTCATTCAAGAGGACCTCTATGCAAATGTGTGGCAGCTACTTGTAGCCACCATCTTTCTTACCAAGACAGTTGCTTCCAAGGCTATTCCAGAAATTCACCGCTTTCTAGCTAAGTGGCCCACTCCTGAGGCTCTCCTTTCTGCTTCTCAAGCAGATCTCTTATCCTGCCTTGAACCACTTGGCCTTGGACGTACCAGAGCCACAACACTCCGAATCTTCAGTTGGGAGTACCTCAATAAAGAATGGAGCTACCCGATTGAGCTGTATGGAATCGGGAAATATGGGAATGACTCTTATAGGATTTTTTGTGTCAATGAATGGAGAGATGTTCATCCAGAGGACATCCCTCTTACAATGTACCGTAACTGGCTTCTTGAAAATGAAAAAGAATTGGGACTTTAATATATTGAAATAAAATTGGCATTTGTTTGTTGATTGGTCCGATTTTTTGTATATTGCTTGTAACTTTAGAAATTATACTGTTAAATTCATGTTTTATATTGTTTTATTTTGGAAAAAAGTTTTAACAAATCTTTTTAATCAATTTAGCATTTTACTGAAAAATATTTTTCTTTTTTATACATTAACCATGTTATATTTCTCCCTAAAATATCTGAAACTTATAGTTTCAAAGTTGTACATAGTCAAAATATTTATGGTTCAAAGCATGCTTTATAATTAGGAGAAATATAGACACTTAAATTGTAAAGAAAATGTCTAATTCTTTATTAAAAATTCCTTTTCTGCTAAATAAATTCCTTCTATTTCTAAATTTAAAACAAGTGAACTGGTCTTTATAGGTGAATTTTTTCAAGAACTTAAAAAGAGAATAATGCAACATTAATATATATACACATCAGGGAGGATAAATTAAAACTTTACAAACAAACAATGCATTTAGAAATAATCACACATTTGATTTTGAAAATGTGAATATCATCGTAAGGAGAAAACTTAACCAAATATTGAATCAAAGAAAACATTTATTTATTTATTATCGAATAAAAAAGCCGAAAACAAGAATCAGAAATAAAACATGTTAATGATCCTTTTAATTTTTAATAAAAATAAATCTGTACTCTGATAATATTACAATTATTTTTAAATTTATATTTTGAATTTTATTCCATTTGAGTAATAATTATGTCTGCCTTACTTGTAATTGAAAAGAATCATGTTTAGTATAAACCAAAAATTTCCTAAGATCGAGACCATTTATTGCTTTTAATGTGCTGTGACAAGTAGCTGTAGTTGTGTGAAATTTCTTTATAAAAGTATACAAAATAAAAACTTAATTATCCTATAACTTTTTTCTTTTAACTAATGTATAAAAATGTTTCGAAAAGTTGCCTTAAAAGAAGAAGAATTAAATAAAGTAAATGCTTATTGGAACAGTATTTGTGAAAATGAAAAACCTTATGCAGTAAATTATTATTTTTTAAATAATTATCTAATTTGTTACTTAAGTAAGCAGTGCCAAAACCTACAAATCCAAGCTTCATACTATAGCAAAGTTGCCTCATCTTTAAAAATAACAAAAATCATACTGACTTAAAAACAAACAACGGAAAGAGGTAAAATTGAGGGAACTGTTTGGTCTCTTTATCCTGGCTCGTTTGAGTCTCGCTTCGGGCATGCTTTATTAAGAAATAAAAGCAAGCCCTGATACATGGGTCTTCAGAATTAGGTGGTGACCTTTAGGTTGCCCATCCATCCATGGTCTGAAATGGTTATGAGTCAAAACTGGATAAGTTGAAGTTGAAGGGCGAATAAATATACTTCCGTTATCAAATTTTGGAGATTTAGAATTTATCGAATTCACACAAAAAACCTTTTGAATTATCGAGTTTTTCCTATAATGTTTTTCCTACGTATGCATACGATATGTATATCTACTATAAGAGTAATTATTATTAAACAATACGTAGAATGTTTTAAACAATTTATTTGAAGAGCAATTAACAGTAATGGAGATACTATTAAAAAAATAAACATATTAAAATAATAAATTACAAATCAATGTCAAAAGACAAAGACTATATTTATTCCGCATAAAGTATTATTTTTCATATCTTAAAACAAAAATTACCTTAAGACCACCTCAACTTTTTATTTATTTTCTTTTACCTTTCCAACAGTGATATTTTCACGAACTCAAACCACCTAATCCCTCTTATCCGTACCCCACTCCTACATTAGTTTCCTGTGATCTTTCTCAACTCTCAAATAAGTAAAATAAAAACCGATCAGTCATGATATAGACACTGTTGAGCAGGAGTCTCTCTCTCTCTCTCTCTCTCTCTCTCTCTCTCTCTCTCTCTTCTCTCTCTCTCCACCCCCCCTATTTGGTATGTTACTCTCAGAATATTATAAATAATTTTTTTTTCTCTCCAATATGTTCAGTATCCATTTTTCATGCAATTTATATGTTTTATATTTCCATTTATTTATTCTTTTGTGAAATTACGACATATAACATGTTTCTATATGTTTTTTTTTTTTTAATAATTAGGCCTGATGAAGGCCTGAAATTCAGGCCAAAACATTGGCTAAAATATAAACTTTTGGGTTTCAAATTAGTTTTTAATTCTTCAACTATCAAGACCGAATTCCTGACAATCCTCCCTCCAAACTGCAAAGATATCCGTGCCTACTCCATTGATTGTTCTATAAATAAGCGAAGCACTCTCTCTCTCTCTCTCTCTCTCTCTCTCTCTCTCTCTCTCTCTC
>KZ807131.1:126557-145423 GCA_000696205.2 Oncopeltus fasciatus
ACTCTAACAAAGAATTTAGGAGGAAGATATATGTTTCCTGACCCACATACTAGTTCTAGAGGCAAATTATCATTTTTGAATCTTTATTTAAATAAAAATTTATTATCTCTACTTCTGCTACATATAATAACACTAATTCATATAATTACCATTTAATTGTCCTAAACATTCATAATAACATATGAAACATACTATTCATGATTTTAAAACTAAATCTAAAAAATTAAAAACTAAAAGATTTAAACTTTAATGCCAAATATTTCTACCACTAGATTTTTCTTGATGAGAACAAACACAATTGTTGAGACTGACCTGACAGCAGCAATATGTGACCAACTAGCAAGACCAGTAAGGGGGCCCTTTTGTTCACGAGTTCTCCCATGGACAGTCAGCAAACTGCAACCAGCTTTCTCCAGCATCTGAGCATATTCAACTGTCCGCGAAATATTCTCAAATACACGCACCTTGCAAGTCACTGGCACAGATAGCTTTTTGGATAGCTGACCCACTGCACAGCCAGTAAATAAGATATTTAAGTATAATTGTTTTTTCAACATCAAATGTGTCATTATGAGTAGTTAAGAAATATATAATACATATCTCTATATATAAAATAGGATGTGTGTATGTATGTAACGTATGGACTTTAAAACAGATGAATTTTTTTTTCTCAAAAATTACGCAATATCTATATATATATATAGATATTGCATTTTTCATATAAACGCATATTAAGGAAGATATTTAGAAATATAATTTGAAGTGTTAAACTGACCCTCTTATTTTGAAATATAAAACCAAATAAGGAGTTAAGACATTTTATTGCAAATCTTTTTGTTGAGAGGAAGTTTAGAGAGTTTGTATGATAGTACTCCGGTTTGTTTAAAAAAAAAAAAAAAAAATTAGCAATATTTTTGTAAATCCAGCTGAGCTTTTGCTGTAGACCGTGGAGTTAATGTGAATGTTTAATAACTCCTAATTACTTTATTATTCAAATAACTAATTTTATATAAAATAGCTAAAGAGTAATGCTTAAAACTATTTTAGAACATTTTCATTAAAGCCTTTTAACTTTTACAAGTAACCATATCTTCTAAAAATTCTAGAGATAAAAGGTATGTTATAGTAAAAATTCATTATTCAATGTCATGTTTGATTTCATCTTATACAATTCATGTTACAGTTAAACATTTTGGCCTATGGTAGTATTGAATATAACCACTACTGTCTAAATTGGCACAATACTATGAAAACAACAACTGTTTTTTGTATAAATGTTGTAAAACTGTATGTTCTTATTTAAATAATTATATTAATTGTGGTATGTAACCCTACATTAGATTTTGTACAAGAAATGCAAAGAGAGCCAAAAAAAAAAAAAATTACTACCTCAGCCGGAAATCGTACCCGGATCTCCTACTTTCCAGGCATATCGCCATGAGCCTTTTCAGCATACCCCTGACCCCTACACTACTGAGGCAGGTTAGATAATCTCTCCAACTGCCCGCTCATTAACTAGACTCAAAGTTTTATGCCTACTTCGTTCAGCAATTTTTTTTTAATTAAAAAAATAAAATATATAATGATTTCAAACTTTGGTCTCCTTATAAACCCCTCCCTCTTGACTGATTTCAGCCATTATACGTATATATATCNAAGAATTAACTAGAATGGTTGCGGGCACCTACTTATTGTTCTTCAGAACTTGGAAATATTACCTTTTACCTTGATTTTCTTCTGTTTTTAAGACCATTTTAGTAGTTCTATTTATATTCACCTTGAAAAAAGTTGTGAAATTTTACTCAGTTTACGCGGCCCGTATGTAGGAGACTTGCGCACGCTTCTTTGTTTTATTAGTTTAAATCTAAACATTAGGAGAGGGGTATAAGTAGACAATTTTTGTCGGGGTTCAGTTAAAGTTCATCCATAAAATACATTTAAAAAGTGTATTTTTTACTACCAATCGACATTGTACGTGTAGCCTTGCGGCTTACATTGTACGTACATTTTTACATTAAATTGTAACGCTCTATTTGAATTATGATAGGGGGTTAACGTTTCCTGGAAATCTTAAATAAAAATACACTACTGAGAAATTTATCTGGTTAACGCAGCTCTTGCGTGGCGTTCATTTTATCTAATGTCTCGAACCGTTCCCAGCTTGAATGTCTAATTTAGTTTCTCTGTTTTGAAGTTGATTGACACACACCCACCTATAATTTTTTTTTCTATTTTGTCTTTTCTTTTCATTTATCAATAAATGCACATATTTTTAGTATTGAGCTACACATAGAACTGACCAAATTTATAGTTTCTCCAGATAGAAGATTTTTAAAAGTCGTGTCATTTCACTAAAAGGTATAACTCATTCTAATGTGCTAAAAAAAAAATGTGTCATGGCACTAACTGATTACGTGCATAAATCGGGAATTTTTCGCTCATTCTGGAGGGAGAATTACAAGAAGGTGCAAGACTCCTTCTGACTGAAAGAGATAGCAGAAGGACTGTTCGCCAACTTCTGCTCCTGTCGAGGGTCAGGTAAATGTTTGCCCTGAGCCGGGAGCCGACAGTCTCTCTCTAGTCATGACGAGAGCGGTGGAGGCCTAGGTAGGACTGGACCGACACCAGAGCCCGCCTACTTAACCTAGTTCCCCTGTCTTGGATCGGATTCCTGCAAACAACCCCTGTCCCAGGGGAGTCCTTCCCCCTCACCCCCATCAATATGATAAGTTATCACTGCAAAAGTGAAAATTGTGAAAAAAATATTTTTATTATATTTTTAAAAATTATTGATTACTAACTAAGCGTGCTGACCTCTGCTCTATGTGGACTCTAATCCTGCTGTGTCAGAATTTTCTTCTCCATAAAAGTCTTCTAGCTCCCAGGTGTGCAAATTATTTTGCCACAACAGGCGGGAAGTGAACTGAATGCAGTCACTTTTTTGAAGACTCATACTGGTGTTGGCAATGAACACATTTTTTATTAGAGAATTTGTTGGGGTTCAAAAAATTATCTACTAATAATCTCTGCGGTCAAAAACTGTATTTTATTTGTTTTTAAACTCCTTTCTGACTGAACTTTTAACTATTGGTGTACATATACAATAAATGTCAATTATCTCCTTCCCGTCTAAAATAAGTCTTTAAAAAAATGTATTTTATTTTATTTATAGGTGTTGTTATCTAATTTCCTGAACTCCAAGAAAAATGGCAAAGAAAGGAGTAGGGGATGAAAATGATGAAAAAGCAGAACTACTTGTATTTGGTTATGCTTGCAAGTTGTTCCGAGATGATGAACGGGCTCTTATGATTGACAATGAAGCTCATTTGATTCCATGGATGGGTGATGAATCCTTAAAAATTGATCGGTATGATGGTAGAGGGGCACTTTATGACCTTGCTTCACATGAGTCAAAACCAGGTAGCTGGGAGCAGGTAGATCTGGAAGAGCTAGAAATGGAAGAACTCTGTGATCAGGAAAGATATAGATCTCTGTATGTCAATGAAGTTGAAGAAATTACTTACAAAGAAGAAAATGCCAAACGCTCTCAGCAAGATTATGGCCAAATTTCTTATGACTATGAAAGCCCTGCTGTTGACACAGAAAATATTGAACCTGGTGAAGCACCCAGCAAACCTTTTGTTCCTCCACCCGAAATGGCCTTGCCTTCTGAACTAACTGTTCCTGAAACTATGAAACATTCAGCTATTATTGAAAGAACAGCATTATTTATTGCTCAACAAGGATCTCAAATGGAAATTCTTATGAAGCTCAAACAGCATGGAAATAAGAATTTTGATTTTCTTTCTCATAATGATCCTCTCCATGAATATTACAAGCATGTCTTGTCACTGATAAAATCTGGTACCTATGTTCCTACATCTCAAGAACAAATATTTGATGAAAACCCCGTGGATGTTTCAGTTGAAGATGACCCTGATGAACATTATCTTCACCCTAGTTTGATTACTAAACTATCACCAATAAAAGCTCCACCTCCACCTACTACAGCGCCCTCTGCAGAGAAAGCCAAACAGGCAGAAAATGAACCATCAGAGTTGGTTCAGAAGGTGATTGAAAAGATGGTTGAGTATGTGGTTCGGAACGGACCTGCATTTGAAAGGGAAATAATGCGTAAGGAGGACCCTCGCTTTAGTTTCATCAGGTCATATGATCCACACTATCCTCGTTATCGCAGTTTGTTGATTAGGAAGCAACGGCTTTATAATGAAGAGCTTCAGGAACGGCTGGCAAAGGAGCGAATTGAAGAACCCATCACTGAGGATCCATTGATCCAAAAGCGCAAACCTCTCCCCGTCAACTTCTCTATCAAGAAACCTAAAGAGAACAAAGGTCTTGAGGTTCCAAGTGCTCTTCCCCTGGAGGAGAGTTCTGAGGAAGAGGAAAGTATAGAGCAACCTCAGCCAGCCCCTGATCCACTACCTACCCAACAGCCTGAACCCACCTCAAGTCCCCTTAGTAAAAAAGTCAAGAAGTCCTCTGAGACTTCTAAAAAGCACAAACAAAAAAAAGATGCGGTTTTACAAAGTGAAAGGAAATTGAAAGTTGCTCAGTTTTTAAAAGACTTAAAAAAAAAATCTTAATTAAATTTATTTTGAAATTTTGATGCTGCTAAAGATTGTATCATTATTTGTAATATATTGTAAACTTTAATTACAAGTTTTGTGTATCTGTGTATTTTTGTGTCGTGTTATATAAATATTTCATGATTATTTATCGTGGTTGTACATATCAAATATATATATATATATAAANTTGTAAATTCTTTCTCCGCGTCTTGTCAAGACCCCTCTCTACGTCAAGTTCTTTATAAACTCGCTTTACGATTTCCGTAAAAAAAGCTCAATACCTCATTTGGATTTTTATTTCAATGTTTCTTTACTTTCCCTTCTACTTTAATGTACGTTTTATTTAAATTTTATTGGGTGTAAATATCTTTAAATAACAATGAAATATTTATTCATAGGATAAAAATTTGAAAGAAAGTTTTTTCCAATTTTGTCTAGCCTTAAGCCCTCGAATCTTAGTACTTGTTTATGTCAGTCTTTATCGAACTTATCCGTTGCTTGGGTTTTTCATTTCGAACGACGTTGGAAAACCATTCAAAAATAAATAAATATTTAGTTTTATTTTTAAAACAATTTATTATTTTCCTTAATCTAGCTAAATTCTGAATTCGAACAAAATCTTTTTATCTACTGTAGAAAATTTGACTCCTTACAAAAATGTTAAGGAAATGATCAAATTTAGTCAGGTTTTTTTGTGGATTTAGTTGTTACCCTCTTTTCAAAGCAAGAGGGATGGTTATTTTTTAGTTTTTTTTATTTTTAGTTTTTATTCTAAGTACTGAATTTTAATTCCTAATAATATAATATCAAATTGGTTTTTAAAATTTTTACTTTAGTTCCTGTATTGAAATTAAAGATGAACCACCTCTCCTCCCATCGCCCTATCGGTCTGCTTCCTATCCAATCCAAAGTATTCAAGAAAATCCTACTAAAAGGACTGTTCAAATGTTCAGTCCAATAAACTCTTCTTGACTATCACTATTGCATACCACCCTTAACACTTCCTGTCTTAGCCGCTCTCATATTTCTTGTGAAAAAGGAGTATTGCATGGGTGCATCTCTGTATGTATCAGAGGTCTTTGATTTGGCACATCTATGCAAATTTGAACATATCCTCCCCTAACTCTTAAGAATATTAATATCCTTCAAGTACTTAAACTACATACCCACTTTGGATAAGAAATGGCTTTTAAAAATTAAAGAAAATAAAATAAACACTACTCTCACTGTGCAAATCAAGCTTTCTCTTCATATATCTGTAATTAAATACCAATTCCCAATCCAACTCTATAAGATACCAGAGTTTCTACTTGGATTCATGAATAATCTGGAAAGAATACATAAGACTGGAAAAAAGAACTCTAAATATGCGTTGCGGACAATTATATAGATTACTTGAATGGAGATCAAATTTATCAATACACAATAACCTAACTATCCTATTTCAATATAGATATATTAGAGGATTTCGCAGTGCCCAAGAAGTAAAATTCAATACAACTTTGGGTATAAAAACACATATGTATATATATAAATAAATAATTAAGTAGACCATATTTTTAATTTCTCCAATATAAGATAGATGTATGTATAAAGGGGTGTATAAAAAAAAATATGACTGTTTCTCAACCAATATGATATTTGTAATATCATTGACGTTAAGTACAACTAATACTCAAAGTATAGTCATTGTTTTTTACCATCATTAGCCACCTGCTAGCTAATTACTGGATCCTACACTGATACCATTCCTTGGGATGGCTGTCAAAGAACTCTTGGGCCGCAGTTTCAACTTCCTCAAAATTTTCAATTTTTTTCTCTTGAAGAAAATATGCCATGGATTAAAACACGTACTAATCCTATGGTGCAAGGTTTTTACTCTATGGTGGATGAGGCAGGATCCCTGAAGTTCTCTTTAAGTGTGAGGATGTCATGGAATGAAACCTCTTGGGTTGAATGCAATCAACGCATGTTAGCACTCAGACAACTTCACAGAAACTCTTTCCAGTTGTTCTCTGTAGATTTCAGAATTCATTGAGCATCCATCTGGGCAATTTCAAATTACCCCCTTGCGTGAACCAGAAAAACAGTTTGACCATGATCTAGCCATTGCTTACAGGATTTTTGCAGTAAAATGTCATAGTAGAAGGGTTTTCAGTAAATATTCACAAATTTCAAACCTCTTAGCTGATTTCTGAGGAGTGAGTTTGCATTAGACTAGTCTACTGCTCTTTTTCACCTTCCCCATGGAGAGTAGATGGCGACTAACAGTATCTTTGACACTACTCATTACCAGGTAAGTGTACGAGTCCTTGTGGACGGATTTGACCCTGCTGAACCTCATCAATATCCACTGGTTGTCTTAAATTTAGGAGAATTTTTTAGGTCACATTCATGTTTCTTCTTTGTAACTTATTAACTGAGGCTTTTTTGAAGAAGTCTAATAGGTTTTAACAAGGTAAGAGAATGCTCTAAAAGAATTATTAAGTATTGGTAAACATAAAATAGGATTAAAACATTTATAGACCTTGAATCTGATAAAACGATTTATTTATTTTTTATACGTTCTTTTACTCACACGTGCATATATTTATATACACCCATCATTTCTGACTTACCTCACTATGAAACACCTAACTCTAATTTTAACCCTTTTCGAGGTATTCGACATTTGCTTATTGAAAATTGCCGATTGTTAGGTTTACATGTGTAATAAAATGCTTTAGGGCGTCAATCATTAAAATAGTGCATAAGTTAATTGAATAGGCCGAAGTAGACTAGTGAAAGTTAAGAAATGAAAAAAATATTAGAAAGTTTATTTTTCTCTAAGGAATATTTTTTTTAAAAAATATGGCAGTTGTTCGGCAAATGTTTTTCGAAATGTCTACGTTTCATCAGCTATTTAACGAGGTATAACAATCGAGGGTTTTTATTAGGTTCACAAATCAGGAGAAATAGTCCAGAATCACAGCCAAGTCGAGAAAAAAGAGCAAAACTACGTCACATCTACTATCTACGAAACGCAAAAGCAGACTTACAACCAAAACACATTCCCAGCCCTAACCGGTTTTTTTCTTTCATTCGCCCCTACATAAATCGTCACTTGTCTCTCACGCGACGCACAGTCTTAACTTGATGGACCATAGGCGCGGGACTGTTAGAACTGCTACTTGTAGTGTCCAAACTACTTTTCTTTCAACAAAATTTAATATAAACCCTAGATTGTTATACCTCGTTAGATAGCTAGATGAAACGTAGATATTTCAAAACATAATTGCCATAATATTTTTTTTTTTCATTTCTTAACTTTCACTTGTCTACTACGGTCTATTTAATTAACTTATGCACTATTTTAATGATTGACGCCCTAAAGCATCTTATTACACATGTAAACTTATAATAATAAGACACACAAAATCAACAAAATTAAATTTAGTAGCCAAAAATCGGCAATTATCAATAATAAAAAAAATTAAAAGTCGAATATCTTAAAAGGGGTTAAGTGTAGGGTAAGGTGTTTCATAGTGAAATAAGTCAGAACTCCACGCCCTTAACGGATTTAGCACGGTTTTTCCTGTAACCCAGTATACTTTTATCATTATTTATCTGTAATCTACACCATTTACAAGTTTAATATAATGAAACCAAATACCCATTGAATATTTAAGCTTCTTTTATTTAGTTGGTTGATATCGATAATGACCAAAATTAGTCGAGGAGGGGGAGGTTTAGAGAGAGAACAAAGTTTAAAATATTAACATCATAGTAATTATTAGTGACACACACACAAAAAATAAATGAAACAAAATGGGTGTAAAATGTAATTATATAACATTTTTATTGTATGATATTGGTGAATCGAACCATATTAAAAATATATTTAGGAATGTAATTTGAAGTGTTGGTCTTTTAATGTTTTCTCTCTTTAATTAAGAAAATTTCAGTAGACAATTCAAGTTTATGTTTTTAAAAAAAATCGTGTTATTTCAATACTATTGCTTGTCTCCTACAAAAATGTCAAACAATTTTAATTATAAGCCCTAAAAATATCCAGGGTTATCAGACTTCAAAAACTTGTCTTTTATCATGAAAAAAAGTATGCTGAGATTTACTTATCTAAAATTAATATTATGTCAATTAAGTAACAAAACAAAAATACCTAGACCTATATTTGTTTCACTTGGACTTGCAGAAACCTCATTTTACTCTGTAAAGAAATTATCCTTCCTGTTCAGTGGAATCAGATCGGGGTTCTGTTTCGGTTGATCTGACATTTAAATGTCACAACCAGAGTAGATTTGGGAAAGGAAACAAACAGCCTAAAACATTTTTTCACCGATACAACGATTTGTGAATATGTCAACAATCATATAACAATATTCTCGGAAGTTGTCCAGACCGGTCAGAAGGTGACATTCATGCGGCTATCCAGACAAGTAGACAGACACAATTAGCTATTGGTAATACAGTTCCAATAATGGAATTGTTATTCTATTAAACGTTCCAAACATGCAAAACATGGACTATATTTATATAGAATTATATAAAACGCCGTTTTCCCGAAAATTTTACTCCTTGTAATTTTTTCTCTTTGTGTGTGCACTACACTCTTTCTGTTTTTGTTATTATTTACATCGCAGCCGCGAGTGTTTCATTATATATATAATGTTATACCTAATTATTCTTTTATGGAATTTATTGAAAACGGAATGTTTATTAGAATAACAATAGAATTTTATCAATAAGTAATTGCTAGTGCCAAAGGGTGTCTGTCTTCATTGACCCAATTGCACCTTTGGATAGGCAAGTAACATGGCATGGGTGTATCCAGGAAGTCTTTCAGAGTGGGCTGAAGTCACTTAACTGCTCTTATCTCAGAAAGAGTTTTTTTCTCTTTCAAAACTGCTGAAGATATGAAGTACTTGCGGTACTGGGTTCTTGATGTTCTTCTTAAATTTATATTGAATATAAATTTCAATTTGCTGAATTCGTTTGGCTTTAATTGATGTGAAAGTTGAATCTCGACAGTTTTCAAGCCAAGATCCTTTCGTATCATCTGCCATAAAGTGTAAGGTCACAATCCCAGTTGCTGAGGACGGCGACAATTTGGATCTTCTTCAGTATACAGCGACTACAGGTGCGCACTCTTCGGCATCTCACATTAAGGATAAATCTGGTCCGAAAACAGTCTGAAGGACTATTATGTAAGCCATAAAATGGACGAAGTGAACGATAAGTTAGACGAACAGAACCATTGTTCTGATAAAAAATTTCAAGAATTTGCAAGCTTTGCTCTGGTCTAATTCTGTCCATAATGAAATGTCAAACCAAACTATCAGATGTAAAATGCTGAAAAATAGTGCTGCCGAATTCACTATTTATATTATATTTAGTTGTGATAATTGTATTTGTATGCAGGAGAGGGGCTATTTGAAGCATCGAGATTAGTTTTACAGGAGAGACATGTTTCAGAGGCAGCCGAAGGAACAATTCTGAAAAGGACAACGAGGTTCTTGTCGACATAGATAAAGCTTGACTTTGGTAGAGGGTATTCTTGGAGACCCGAGCACATCAGACATTTGCTCTCCAGTTCTTATCCAAAATTCACTCGCACATTTCTCTTTGCATATTGTGTAATTTCTAGAGTCTCGAAATGCGAGACTGCACAAAAGCACTGGCATTTGGGGGATCATTAGCAAGATACGAAACGAGCTGAGAATCCAAAGTGTGGAGCTGCCTACACCTTGCTTTCTCCCTTGGCTCGCCACAAAGACAGCGAGTATTGTTTTTTAATCGTAAAAGTTATAAAAATAGTTGAAGAGTTGGGTTGCGGTTGAGGTGGGAATTGGCGGGTACAATATCCGGATTGAGGTTAGCCGACGTGGGAGCGGTCTGTCGAAGATTGGCTATCACCTACTTCTTATTTCCTCACAAACACTATCATTCACGTGGAACATATAACTCTGGCCACTTTCTTCTGTATGCAAAAACGAATCGTCCATCATAAACTCACTTGTTTTAGTTTTTCGGGAAAATGAACCCCAATTGAAGTTTTGGCCTCTCTGACATAGAGTTTAGCGATGCTCACTTAACTTGTCTATAGATATTAATCAGTTCAACAATATGCATATCAGGAAGAAATAAAAAGGTCGATTATAAGTTGCTAGTTCTTGGATAACTAAAATAGGTTTAGTATAAATTTATTCTTGGAAAAAAAAATATTTTATTTTATTTATAATAATTAAATTTGTAAAAAAAGTCAAATCGATTTCACTTATGTCAAATCGAACCACAGATTTTATTATCTATTTTTCTCCCATCTATTCGTCCCCATTTATGTATTTTCATTCTGATATGGTATAATGAAATAAATTTAAAAAATAAAACTATGGCTACATTTCAATCCTTTTCTATTTACTAATACGGATTTGTAAAACATTGACTTGAAAATACTTGACAGGTTTTTCAGAAGAGATAAGAAATTGTAAGTCAATACTAAAAAAATCACCAAAAACTCTCAGTAAATTATTCGAAACTATATACTACAATGCCATCTATTCAATTCCAATATTTTTTCACCCTTCCCGCCCTCAAAACATTGCGGACACACGTCTGCTAAATAAAACAAAATGTATCCACGGCTTATAGGCCCACCTAAGGAATATATTGAAGAATGAAGTAAGAGCTAACCTTGTTAGTGGACGCACCCATAATGGTCGTCAGCCTAGAGCCAGCCTAACCTCTCTTTTCATTGGACTGTTCGGTTTTTAAGATTAAATTAAGCATTTACTATTTGTTAGGTTACTAGCACAAAACCAAGGGGCGAATGGGAATGAATCCTTTGTAATGGCCATACCTTTGCCACGGGGGCGGAGATATATGTGTATAAGATAATATCTGTAGGCAACAGTGGTTGTATTTTCTGTTGAGGAAGAGTGGCATAAGTAAGATAGAAGACACAACAAAAGGCCTATCGAAGTGACTATCTGTAAAAATATATTTCCTCTTGTGCACATTTACCTGACTTCATCTTGGTCAGTAACGAAGAAGTACACATGCTCAATTCAGACTGCCGAAATGCATTTCTTGAGAAATCTTGAGACAAAGTTTGAACGAGGAATGAAGAATGTTCCAGCTGGAGGTCTGTATGCAAAAACGAGTATAAGAGTTTATTGACTCCCGTATCTTCTGCAAACCATCTTCTTTTGGCGAGCGCTTTCGGACATTGTCCATCCTGCTGTCTGTATTCAACTGTATGCTGGTTTGCAGAAATCAATTAATATACTTCTATATTCATTGGTAGTTAAAATAACCATTTAGTTTATTGACTCTGCTGTTACAGCCTCGCGAAACATTGCATTAATGAACAAATAAACAAAAAAATAGTATTTGTAATTTAAGTCAATAAAAATAATTATTTAAGATAATTAATGAGCGAATTTTCAAATATGGACGTAATCGATCTGTCAGGATTGGGAGTTACTTGTAAAAATAAATAAAATTTCATTTTACTCTTTTTAAACTAAAAAGTGTTACCCAATATCACGAGATGATATGCTTTTTTTTTCAAATTTAAATTTTGTTTGTTTTTTCTAGAAAAAATGTCATAAATAAGATATTTTAGAAGATTAATAAAAGGGTTAGCGTAATTGGACTATTTCGAATTGGATTTCCGTTCCTACTCATCTTGAATTATAAGGTCTTGGCAGGAGGAGGTCTGATTCACATTGGTACATGTTTGTTCTAACATACTCAGCATACCTACAATAGAGGTGTTTAGGTCTCAAATAAAGTTAGGTATGTTTTATCTCTTCTTGCAAGTAAACTTTTGAATGATAAGATTTAACCTGGAAAACTTTAACACCAAAATTTAAATCGATGGGATGTGATTTGGTGNTATTTATAAAAAAAAAAAAAACTCAAATTACAATTTTAAAGTGTTGGTCTTCCTCTATACCCCATAATGAGGGAAAGCCCTGGTCTGAATACAACCAAAAATAATCCTTTTAAGGTATAATACTTTAAATATAAGTAGGAGAGCGCAATATTCGAAACTACATTCTTAAATATCTTTCTTAATAAGCGTTTTTTATTAATATTAAATAAACAAAACGTTGTAAAACTACATTTTACATATATTTCTTTCTACATTTTTTTTCGTACCACTAAAAGCAACATATTATGATTTTAAATTTTGTACTTCTATACCCCTTCGTCCCTATTTTAGCTATTATCGAACTGATCCAATGTTTTGTAAAATTGGAGCTGAAATACCGAATTAGGTTTTATTATTTTAAAATTTGCAGACGCTATGCCGCATTCAAACAAGTTTACTTGTATAATTAGTTGAGAATTTTTGTTAGGGTTCGGTGAAGGTTGACCCGAAATAATACAGTATTTAAAAAATGTATTTTTTATTATCTGTCGGCGTTTCGGCTTACTTTGTAAGCCATCTTCAGGGCTCAAGGGACGTCTTGCCATCTGGATCAATGTTGTCTCTCTCTTTCTCTCCGTACTCTTGTGAAGTCATAAACATTTGATCCAGTCTTGAACATTAGATCCCCTCTCGCCTTCATGATAGCCCTGAATGTGGCTTACAATGTGCACCGAAACTTCGGCAGATTTTTTTACTGTATTTTTTCTGGTCAACCTAGTCAAGTTTAAGTCATAATCCTAAAAAACCTTTCTACTAATAATCTCTACGGACAAAAACTCTCCATTTATACGGGTATAATTTTTAATGGACCATATTTTTACGGACTACGAGTCACATGTAATTAAGAACAATGGGATAAATTTTAGTTATTTTATAATCACGAATAATTACATCTGTTAATTACGACATAACCTACTGCAACTACTGCCCTTAATAAGTAATACATAAATAAATATAAATAGAAAATTACTTACAGTTAATAAATTAATTATTATGTATAAATAAATCAAATATAATTGTTTACTAGGTCACAAGATAACTTGTTAATAATTGTCTCTTGCCAGATATCACTTTTACCGAGACTACGGACTGAAATTAAGTGTAATCTCTTTAAATAGTCTTCTGGCTGAGTTATGTTGACATTCCTAAAATGAAATTTGTTGTTTTTCTTTGGGATGTCAGTATTATATATTCAATATTCATATATACATATATTCAAGTAATAGCTCTTTATATACATTTCTTTCTATTAACTAATTTATTCTTCATTTCGAGACAATGTTGACAGTCCTTACATAATGTTGTAAGAGTTAGACGATATCGACACTCCTAAATTAAAACTAATGTTGGAATCGATTGACTGTCAGCTTTTAAATTAATATAAAATAACGGGAAGGGGCCACTTGAAGTTGGCCATCTGCTTCTCCATGACAACATTCAACTTAAAAGAGGAAATGATTTTTCCCAGAAACAGCTTCTAGATTCATCTAGGCCTGCCTAGGACTTTCAATACAGCCCTTAAGTAAGTGTCAGATCCCGTGTCTGGAGTGTCGGGCTGATCTTGGCCTTGCAGTGTGCAGTAATCTCTCAGTAATCAAGCCACTACTAGGTGAGGCACTTTATATTGGGCAAAGGCGAGTTTAGACAGCAGTCCTTACTAGTAGTCAATGTTTATAGCATGTATCTACTATGACTCAAGCAAAAAATACAGGAAGACAACGTATTTACCTTTACCAAACAAAGCACCTTCAATATCGCCCAGAAAGAAAATCTGTTGCTTCCAGCCTCAGAATGAACTGGAGTAAAGGAACTAATATTGGTGACGGCCACTAAAGAGAGGCTCTAGTAGAATGTCTGAGAGCCCTCCGGCGCCGAAGTGTCAGGAACACTGGCGCGTAGATGAAGCAGTAGGCGTCACTATCGGCAACACTTCCAGCCAAGAGGAAATGGCTTTCATGTGGTGAATGCTGTTGAGGACGTAGTATGCCGGAATTATTGCCTTTTATGGACAAGCTTTCATATGACGATATTTCTAGCGGAATTGAATTTCAGGGGGACAAAGTTTACTGATAACTTTAATTAGACATATTCGCGTATCTGATGGTGAGAGAAAATCATCCCAAATGTTCATTTATAATATAAGGGCACCGGGTTAAAGGGATCTGTTCAGGACTTGCAATAAAATTTTACCGAGTGCCATGGGTATTTAGAATAGGGTAGAGACTTGTAAGTAGCCCCCCTTCCATGAACCTGTTAGTGGTTGATTGGGAATAAAGAGTGCTACTGTTCACCACACCCTACTTCCTGTCACGCAGGTCTATTAGCGAATTTCCTCTCAACAAACTAACGCTTAGCCCCCTCTGACGTGTGGTTCTCACGGGAAGTTCGTCCTAGCGTACAATTCCTACGCCCAACGTTCATTCCCACAAACATACATAAGAAGCTTTTTCTACATCTTTTAGTAGTTTTTATCCAATTCGGTAGCAGTTGAGTTTGTTCTTATTGCAGGTTTTTAAAAATATTATCCGTTTTTGATTCTCCTACTGGACAGCAAAAATTTCTGTCATAAAAATTAATATACCTGTTATATATTTGTCTGTGAATCTGTTACAGATTGAAACATAACGATAAAATGTGGTGATTTACCACAACTGCAAATTTTTATTTTACGATCTAGAAGCATTTTTTTTTTTTTCAAGTAAAATTTAGTATAATATAATAATAAATATATAAAAAGACAAGCTAAGTTCGTTTACAGGGGAATTGAACGAACAGAAGTAGGGGTTACTGAATATCTGATAATGGAACTCTATAGTTTTATACAAGAAATTCAAGGGAGTTTGAATAAAAATTTTACTACCCCAGATTATTTTTACCCAGAATTTTTTTATTATTATTAAAAGGTAGGATTAAATACCACAACTAAAGTCATTATTTAAAAAATATCTCTAGGTTTATTTCCAATATAAAATTTCTAGATTAATGCATCAAATTTAATTTTTAGAAGAAAGGTATCTCATCTCAAGGTTCGCTATTTCTGCATTTGCCAGCCCAGGCTGGGACACGAACTACAAGAAATTAAAAAACCATTCAAGATGTTTATTGACCCTTGATAACAATCGTTGACAAATTAATTTGTGAACCAAAACAATAGAATTACCACTGCACTTTTCAAACGACACTACTGATCGAGCTTGACTAATTCACCCTTCTAGCGACTAGAACTAACATTTATTATATTTATAAACACAAATTATCATAATGATACTTGAAAATTCTTTTCTTTTCTTACACTTACACGCCATGAAACCACAGGACATTTATTCTTCCCAATCCCCCACCATATACCCCATTTCCCAATTAGTAAGTTTGAATTTTATTTAAAAATTCTCATTCCTGAGTTATCTACCATCACTTTTTTTTCTCCAAATTTCATGGACGAGTGAAACCGCCCGTTCGGAGGACTCTTCATCTTCAACGCAGCGTTAACTTATTTTAAATTTTTATAAAATTAATTAGAATTGAAAATTTTTCAAAAGCTCTTAAATTCTTTGCTCATAATCTTATGATAATACTTTTAGTCACAGCAAATGTTAAAATAATAGTGATTGCGCCACTTTCTCGGGGAGGTAGGGTGGTAAATCAGATGATTAAAAAGCAAATAAGCGTATAATGTTCTCCAGAATTCTCCAGAAGAACGGTCTGTTAGCGGAGGGATGTCAGCGTTCCAGCAGCCACGAGTACAGTGTGTACTCCTCACTATCTCGGGGAGAATGGTACTCTCAGCTGGAGATGTTAGGAGCGACCTAGATTCTGTACAAGGTGTACCCGTCCAGGTAAAGTACACTTCCGGCTACTCTCGAGGCCTATAGTTCTGACACATAGATATCAGTTATACTTGTAAGGATATAAAATACAAATCAGGTCCAAATAAAGGTACGTCAGATAATATTGTTCGGTCTACGGGTCTCAATTATTAAAGAATAGAGATAAATTTAAGTTAATTTATAAACACAAATAATAAAATCTATTAATAACAATATAACCTTAGAATCTTCTCCCCTTACTAATACATAAATAAATATAAATAGAAAATTACTTACAGTTAATAAATTAATTATTATGTATAAATAAATCAAATATAATTGTTTACTAGGTCACAAGATAACTTGTTAATAATTGTCTCTTGCCAGATATCACTTTTACCGAGACTACGGACTGAAATTAAGTGTAATCTCTTTAAATAGTCTTCTGGCTGAGTTATGTTGACATTCCTAAAATGAAATTTGTTGTTTTTCTTTGGGATGTCAGTATTATATATTCAATATTCATATATACATATATTCAAGTAATAGCTCTTTATATACATTTCTTTCTATTAACTAATTTATTCTTCATTTCGAGACAATGTTGACAGTCCTTACATAATGTTGTAAGAGTTAGACGATATCGACACTCCTAAATTAAAACTAATGTTGGAATCGATTGACTGTCAGCTTTTAAATTAATATAAAATAACGGGAAGGGGCCACTTGAAGTTGGCCATCTGCTTCTCCATGACAACATTCAACTTAAAAGAGGAAATGATTTTTCCCAGAAACAGCTTCTAGATTCATCTAGGCCTGCCTAGGACTTTCAATACAGCCCTTAAGTAAGTGTCAGATCCCGTGTCTGGAGTGTCGGGCTGATCTTGGCCTTGCAGTGTGCAGTAATCTCTCAGTAATCAAGCCACTACTAGGTGAGGCACTTTATATTGGGCAAAGGCGAGTTTAGACAGCAGTCCTTACTAGTAGTCAATGTTTATAGCATGTATCTACTATGACTCAAGCAAAAAATACAGGAAGACAACGTATTTACCTTTACCAAACAAAGCACCTTCAATATCGCCCAGAAAGAAAATCTGTTGCTTCCAGCCTCAGAATGAACTGGAGTAAAGGAACTAATATTGGTGACGGCCACTAAAGAGAGGCTCTAGTAGAATGTCTGAGAGCCCTCCGGCGCCGAAGTGTCAGGAACACTGGCGCGTAGATGAAGCAGTAGGCGTCACTATCGGCAACACTTCCAGCCAAGAGGAAATGGCTTTCATGTGGTGAATGCTGTTGAGGACGTAGTATGCCGGAATTATTGCCTTTTATGGACAAGCTTTCATATGACGATATTTCTAGCGGAATTGAATTTCAGGGGGACAAAGTTTACTGATAACTTTAATTAGACATATTCGCGTATCTGATGGTGAGAGAAAATCATCCCAAATGTTCATTTATAATATAAGGGCACCGGGTTAAAGGGATCTGTTCAGGACTTGCAATAAAATTTTACCGAGTGCCATGGGTATTTAGAATAGGGTAGAGACTTGTAAGTAGCCCCCCTTCCATGAACCTGTTAGTGGTTGATTGGGAATAAAGAGTGCTACTGTTCACCACACCCTACTTCCTGTCACGCAGGTCTATTAGCGAATTTCCTCTCAACAAACTAACGCTTAGCCCCCTCTGACGTGTGGTTCTCACGGGAAGTTCGTCCTAGCGTACAATTCCTACGCCCAACGTTCATTCCCACAAACATACATAAGAAGCTTTTTCTACATCTTTTAGTAGTTTTTATCCAATTCGGTAGCAGTTGAGTTTGTTCTTATTGCAGGTTTTTAAAAATATTATCCGTTTTTGATTCTCCTACTGGACAGCAAAAATTTCTGTCATAAAAATTAATATACCTGTTATATATTTGTCTGTGAATCTGTTACAGATTGAAACATAACGATAAAATGTGGTGATTTACCACAACTGCAAATTTTTATTTTACGATCTAGAAGCATTTTTTTTTTTTTCAAGTAAAATTTAGTATAATATAATAATAAATATATAAAAAGACAAGCTAAGTTCGTTTACAGGGGAATTGAACGAACAGAAGTAGGGGTTACTGAAATTTCAAGTGGAGCTAATAAAATATTTTTTGTTAAAAATCACTCAACCCATATTTTTTTTATTGTTGAAGATATATTTAAAAAAGTTGGGGATTACAAGAGATGGAAAGTTCTATTCAAATATTTAGCAACTACGTTACTGAGGACTTCACTTAAGTTACGTTAGTCCTTTAGACGAAAAAACATGACTACCTATCAGTGTAGTTGACAATAAATTAAACACACGGTACGTGCTTATTGAGAGCTATCTTCAGTTTTGAGCTCATCAGATTTATTAACAATGTATTATGGTACATTCTGATTATACAGAAACGAACACTAATCACTTCTGAGTGATTCCGTAATGTCTATCATGTACTTCTAATTGTTCAGAGATTAATTCCTCAACGATACTCTTCTTAAAACTATATATATATATATT
>KZ807131.1:145794-156029 GCA_000696205.2 Oncopeltus fasciatus
CCTCTCGAAACTTATATATATATATAATGGTATTATTCTATTATATTATTATGGGCTATGAACAATAATAACTAAGAACAAAGAGAAATAAATTATTTAAAAAAAATAAGTACACCTACTAATTAAGAATAACAATTAAACCTACTGCCCTTAATAACTAATAAATAAATTAATTGATAAAATAAATTAGACCTAATTAACATATATATATAAATTAATTAAATGTGTTTATTTACAAAGAGTTCTAAAAATAACTTACTGTCAATAACAGTCAATAACTTACTGGCAAAAGCCTGATACTGAGTAACACTAACTTATCACTGACTCGAAGGACTGATGGCGAGCTGCTTTATAACTTCTTGGAAGGGGCGAGGCAGGGCTAGAGGAATCTAATAGCGAATTCCGCGTAACCCTAATTCCATCATCTGAAGAAAGGAAGCAGGTGCCATCCTTCAATTAGCCTCTTACCGTGCTGGTCAGGTCCTCTCGTTACCATCATATTAATAATGAATGGTATCCAGACAGGGCTGCATTGGATGCTAGGTGCATACTAGGAACCCTCAGAGTCATCAATGCACAGAAAGAAAAACTAACTGTGCACTGTGACATTGAACCTGGGACCCATAGCTCACGAGTCCAGTTCCTTAGCCACCAGAGCACCGTGCTACACGTGTTATTATCTGGAAAAAAGTAAAATTGAATTAATTATGTGAAGAAATATAAAATAAATTAGAAATATGTAGCTAATGAAATGTAATAACAATTTTGGAGGCCTTAAGAGTTGTATGTGTGTATCAAGTGACATTGTAATTATTATACACAGTGAAAAAATGTATGTATATTTTTCATAAGTAAATTGAAAAGTTTATAAATTATTATTACTATAAACCATTATGATTTTATATTAAATTATAAAACTTGTGTTAAACAAGTGGGTTTTTGTGAGTGGGGAGTGTGTATTATTGTGAATAAATGGATCTTGTTAATATATTATCAAATTTCATGGATTTTGTTAATTAATATACCTAAGGCTGATTTCATACAAAAAAAGATGACTAGAAGACACTTCGAATGCATTGACTTTTTGAAGAAGTGGACGAGAGAATGTACAACACACTAAAAGCGAGACACTTACACAAATTAGTACCAATTCAATTAATATGAATATGGTTTCACTTGTAGCGGACAATAGTCATCAATGACGATAGGAGAATAGTTTAATTTGAGATACTCTACCTTTTGTGCCAGATTTTGTGACTTTACTTAGAAAAACAATTTTGTTGGCAGTTTAATTATTATGCTGGAAAGCTGAAGACGATTCCAAAGAAATGAGATACGTATGGTTATTGATTTATTGACATAAATACTGTTATGGGCTAGTAGTATATATATGAATACGCAATAAATAAACAATGAATAATGGTGTCCACTTCGTAGTCGGTTAAGAACGATAACTGGTTAGTGAGTCATTGTAACTTGAGAACCAGGCCTTGAGGGAGACTAATAGTTGAAGGGAGTTGTGGAAATGGCCTTGGGGCGTCCTCAAGTTCTTCCGTCGCTGAGGAATGGTCAAGTCAGTGAGGAGAGTGCAAAACCCGGCTTCGTTTCCAGAGATCTCAATGTGACTCAGGATCCATTACCCTCGAAGACGGGGTCCTTGAGGAGAACTTTGTCGCGAATCAAGTAATTTTTTTTGGGTCTCAAGTTGAATGCAGAGTCACTTGAACAGACACAGTCGCTGAATACTACCACTGGCATCGAAAGGTTGAGCCGTTTTAACCATGTAAGTGCTTCTTTTATTGCAAAAGATTCAGCACGACTTATGCACCAGTCAGTTAGAGTAATGCTGCTGTTGGTATTTGCAGAAAAGATACCAACACCCACTCCTGTCTCATTCTTCGATGCATCTGTTAAGATTTTGTTGTATTATCATAAAGTTCAATGATAGTTTTTTGTACAAAAATAGGTCGAGAATTTTTAGAAATAGGACAATCATCAAGTGTGAAATGCACATTGATATTAAATTTAAAAAACGCCATTGCGAAGTCAAAATTAGAAAATTAATGTTGAGTTAAAAGGATATATGTTACTAGTTGAATTTGATGTTGGAAATGAGAGGTCGCTGGTTGTCATGCCTTGTCCTCGTGTTTAAAAAAAAAATTGGTTACTTATAGATAACTCTTTCCTTATGGCTCTTAGTAAAATATTTAAAGGATGATTGAAAAAGTCTCACTCTTCAATCAATGTATTTATATCAATGTATATATTTAAATATATATGTGTGTGTGTGTGTGTATTTATATTTGTTTACATGACTTTTGTGCACATATGTGTTTTAGGAATATTCACAATACCTATGCATTTAGGTATATAGTTCATAGGTGTATATAGTTATATAATTCATATAGATCTAGATTTATTTTATGTTATGTATAATGAGCTTTGCAAACCCCTCAATCTCATGTCAGTAATGATTGAGAAGTATCGTCAATCACTAGACACAAATCAATATCACAATATTTGATCTATGAATCTATGAATCTATATTCACAATATCATCAGTGAAATTTGGGAAAAGGAGAAAATACCCGAAGAATGGGAAACAGCACTCATCCATCCGCTACATAAGAAAGGGGACAAACAGGATGTCAACAACTACAGGGGTGTGTCCCTTCTGCCGATCGCCTATAAAATCCTCTCAAAACTGCTTTTGAATAGAATAATGGCGACTTTGGACAAACAGCTGGGGGAATACCAAGCAGGGTTTCGGAAAGGCCGCTCCTGTATTGAACAGATATTCAACCTGAAGTCAATACTCCGCCACAGAATGTTGAGTGGTAAGAAAATTGTGGTGTCATTTATAGACTTCAAGAAAGCCTTTGATTCGGTGGATAGAGAAACCTTGATTAAGATCATTAAAGAATTTGGAGTCAAAACAAAACTGGCAAATATTATCAAAGATACCTTAACAGATACAACATCTAAAGTGAAATTCTTAGGGAATTTGTCGCAACCGTTTGAAATCAAGACAGGTGTGAGGCAAGGTGATGGACTGTCACCACTCCTATTCAACTGCGTCTTAGAAAAGATTGTGAGAATATGGAACTCGGAACTTGAACGTCAAAAGATAACCCCTATCTACCTAGAAAGAAAAGCAAGAGGGATTAAAGTCAACTGTCTAGCCTTCGCTGATGACTTTGCTGTCCTATCAGAAAGTCCAGAGGTCGCAACCATTCAAATTAACCTTCTGGAAAGAATCGCAAGCCAAACGGGACTGAGGATCTCAACAGAAAAGACCAAATTCATGATGAACTCCAAAGATGGGCCACAATTTCTGGAAACAGAGATAGGACGAATCAAAAGGGTCAAAAAGTTCAAGTACCTTGGTGAGACCATACAGGCGAATGGGCTAGAAAAGAATGCAATGGAAGATCGGATCTCAAAAATGGCGAGAGCATATGGCTTGACAAAGAATATCTACAATAAGAAGTGCTTATCCTGGAATGCCAAAATAAAACACTACAACACTGTGGTTAAGACAGAATGCCTATATGCCAGTGAATGCCTGTCCATGAACTACAAGCTGGATAAACTAGAGGTCTTGGAAAGAAGAATCCTCAGAAAAATTATGGGCGCTGTTCAAACCGAAAGTGGATGGAAACTTCGAAGTAATGAAGAAGTTTACCAGAAAGTAGAAAGAATCTCCGAAACTATGAAAAAGAGGAGGTTGATGTTTCTTGGACACCTATATAGAATGGACCAAAATAGACTTACTAAACAGATATTTGATTACTTCTGGAGAAAGAAAACCACAACAACATGGATTAAGGAAACAAAAACGGACATGGAAAGACTCAATATCTCAGAAGATCAACTGTTGGACAGAAATATATTTAGGAACACAGTGAATAATTTGGAAGGGATTCAAGCCGCACAAAGATCTAAGAAGACCGGAAGAGCCTGGACAGAAGAACAACGGAAGCAGGCCAGCGAACGCATGAAGGAGTATTGGACACAAAGGAAACTCCACACCAAGAAAAAGAAATGAAGTTGTAGCGTGATCCTAAGTGGTCAATTCGCTTGTAAAAAAAAAAAAAAATGAGCTTTGCAAACCCCTCAATCTCATGTCAGTAATGATTGAGAAGTATCGTCAATCACTAGACACAAATCAATGATTATAATTGAGCCTCATTGCTTACTCATTGGATTACCCATATTGAAATATAGAGGTTTCCCATTTCTACCCTAAGCATTGACATTTCAAACAATTTGGAACGCAAGGCCTCCACTCAAAGGTAGGAATTTTGCAATGGTAGGGACAAGAGTAACAGTTAGTTTATGTTACAGGTTCTCGCCCAAAGAGGTCAGAGCGTTGAGCAGCTGACTTCTTAAAATTAACCATCCTTACATGTCTATTCATGTTTATTTTCTTCAATTCAGATAATATATATTTAATTAATTTATAAATGAATTTATTTTTTTAATCAGAAGGTAGGATATATTATCCTTAGAGCCCTTCTGATCAATTATTATTGTTATCACATTCATACAAGTGCGATTAGTTAGAAATAAACCAAGTCAGCTTAAAAAACTGGACACCTTATCCATGTCTATCATGCTCTGGTAACTTAAGAGGGAATAAAACTATTGCATTTAATTATGAAATTAAGCTATGTGAAACACAGTAATATTCCAAGGATTTCTTTCCTTCTTATTTTATTAAAGCTGAAGTACATGGAGTACAAAATTTGATGTAGTAATTAAATGGTTGTGTGTAAATTTGTTGTCACTTATTACACTATTAAACAATGTTCCGTTATTCCCGGAATTCCGATTTGTAGAACAAATATTCAGGAAATTCGCTGTGGAAAGCTCCTGTGGGATTTCTTCTCCCCCCGTCCGCTACCTGGTCGCCCATAAGAAGCCCTCGCAGGAATCTGTTAGCCTCGACGAGATGATGATGATGTCGAGGGCTGAACAGCGCATAACAAGGGGCCTAACTGTCCCCCTCAGCTGTTGCGTGCTCGCACACCTACAACTCCACTTCTTTTGCCACTTTTTCTCTGTAACCTCACCGCAAACCTCCACCATTAGTTTTACTATTCCTTCTCTAACGGACTTTCGCAGTCTGCAGTCGATTCGTGGCGCAAACAAGTTGATAATAGTTCTCTTCAACATCACAAGTTCCGTTGTAGCAATTAATCGATTACTACACACTTACCCACACCTCAAAGGCTTGACACACACAAACTCGAGCGGTCCGTGTAGAAATACTCTCTCAGTTTTTCTAATGAAAGCTGGAATTTATAAGAGAATCTTAAAAATTAAAGATTTTGTAGTTATTATCATACAGTTCAACGATATTTTTTTTTTTATTTACACAAAAAAGGTTGAGAAATTAAGAAATAGGACAATCATCAAGTGTGATATATACATTGATGTTCAATTTAAATTATCTGGAATGTTGAGTGCGAGTATAAATGTTGCGGTCAGCGCGATTTATTTTAGTCCAATGAAACAATATGAATATGTTTATAGGTATAAGACATATTTCAGGTGTCAAAAATGGAAATTAATCATTTTGAAGGAGGGGGCATTTACCTAAACCCTAAGATTTAATTTAAGCGGCTAATTCTAAGTTGATTTTCTTAATGGAATTTTAATGTATTACGCAAGTTAAAAAATATATATTCTATATGTGTGTGAGTGTGTGTATACACATGTGAGTGCACTTATAAGCCTCTCACAGGATCTAAGGACATTTTATCTTCATGATAAATCGATATTGGCACTGTCAAGAAATCCAAACACCCATCTAACTACTCTTTGTTACTCTTCCTTTATTTGTTTTGTTTAGTTATGATCATTTCCAATTCTATTTCCAGCACCAACATAACTTCTCAATGCTGAAGTCTTACTTCCCTCCTTTACATCCGTGCAGAGGATATAGCTACAGACCTGTTAAAGACGAAGGCTGCAACACTAGTTGATGCCTTGCACTTGTGATATGATGCCTTTGACATTATTCACAGCTGCACCAATCAGCTTTCGTTGTCGAGAAAAGCCTTCGGTTATCGAAAAAAGAATAGTTACTCACTCTTTAATGGCAGTTATAAAATACATGTTTTCATATTTAATCATGGGTTGGGAATTTTTCATACATGGAGCTATTTGACATATGTAGTCAGATGAAATTAAAACAATTCCGTTCTCTTTTAATTTGTTTTAAAAGATAACAACAAAAATTACTATATTATTTTTTTCATTACAATTCATCCTTCAGAAAAAAATAGTATATGCCTTTAATTTTTGTTTTAAATTTATAAATTGGTTCTTTATTCCATGTACATTTAAATTGTGGAGGTCCTTATAAAAATTGTACTTTTTAATTTAATATATATTACTAAATTATTTGAATCAAAACCAATCTTTACTCAGTTTTCTCATATGACTTATGTAAAGTTTGCTTTGGAATTACATGGAAATGTTTAAGATTTGATCAATTTTCATATTTATTAGATCTTTGCAAAACAAGGAGAATTCAGGAATGCAGACGATGCTTATACCATAATCTACCCTAGGGAGATGTCGTCACTATAGTGCCTAAAATTCACGGATTTTGTTGTCTTTATTATATAATAAGAACCTTTGCAGCATTGCCATTTTACTTCAAAGAATTTAAAAAGAAACATCCAACCTTATGTGAACAGCGTTTTGTTTGAATATAACAAACTATAGTTAGAGAAATTCAATATGGGCTTAATAAATCTCAGCATATTTTCCTTTCGAAAGAGAGGCTTGCTGTAGAACTCAAGACTTCAAGTATATAAGGTGTAGTACCATTTTGTTAACATCCCACATGACAACAAAAATGGTGAGGGCGAGACTTGTCTAACAAAGGCACTTCTACACCAATGCCTTTATTTAAATAATTAATTTTTTACACACGGCTTGATGATAGTTGAAGTGTCCGTCTATTCTGCGTTTTTGTCGCATTAGATTATGCAGCGTGAGCTGGAAACTTAATGCAACTACACATGTACACCTGATGAACACTCCACGATTAAAGTTTATCAGTGGAATTGCATGTCGGTAGACAAGCAGAGAGTTGTAGGTTACGTAAGCGGCTATCCTCTGAGTAAGGCTACACTGCAGCTCTTACCTCTTTGGAACAGCTACCTATGACCTCACTGTGCCAATCGCTTAACCCGCCCAGCCTCTTACACAAGTCTCTCTCCACTTAGATTGGCAATCCCGACAAGGCCGCCTCCGACAAAGCCCTTAATTGATAAACGATATGATTCAAATCTATAAAATAATTCTTATTATCGGATTGTTATATTATATTTATTTATTTCTCTTTAAGAAATCTTCCACACAACATAAGAGTAAGGCATTGTATAAATAGTATTAGTCGTGATAGTGCACTGTAGCTATAAGTGTATACAATATCCTACGCATTAAAATTAAAATATGTCAAAATAAAATTCGTTATAAGTAAATAATATAAAATTAGAATTTAAAGAGGTTAGTTCTACGCACTAAAATTAAGGAGATAGAATGGAAAGAATACCGCAAATATAAATACATACAACTACAACAAGAATATATAATATTTAATTCATTATATAATAAGTTAATAATGAAAACGGAGACTAGCATTTTTCTATGGAATGAATGCAACCCAGTGAAGATATGACTGTGTAAGCATATGAGTCAAATGAATAAAATATTTTTTTGTTGCTATATACTGTATCGATATAATAAAGATACGTAATTTCATGGATCGCTTATTGTACTTAGGAAACGATATTACCTGGTTGAACGGATTTGTTAAGCAACATGGACAATAAAGGTCCGGCAAACTAGAGCTGCGTTAACAAAGCGAATTCCTCAGTATCTTAGTTGATTAATATCTGTCTTTTGGACTTTCCAACTCGTGCAATCCTCACTCCTTATCTTCCTATGCTATTTGTAAATAAAGATTCGTCAAGTTTTAGCTATTCTGACGAATAAAGAATGAAAATATTAGTTATTAATTTTGCCTTTCTGACAAATCACCAATCCCGATGGTTAATCTTGGTAAAGAACAGTACCAGTCATTTGCATTCCATTTAAGGTTATTTCGTTGTAATTTATTCTGATAATCTGAATATTTCGGATGCTATTAGGTGCGTTCCATTTCTCACTGTAGGAAAAACAACTTCTTACAGCTCCTCGGTCATTGTTAAAATTATGGGTTCAGATAAACCTCCACATTTCTCTATGAAACTAATTAAATATTTTATAAATAAACATTATTCTAATGAGTTCTACGCTGACGGAACAGCTCAGGTAAACCTCAGGTATCCAAGAGTTATGAAGATGAGACTATGACCTCACTATTGTGGGTGCCTCTCTTGGGACCAGTAGTTCTACAGATAATATTGTTACGGGCTAACAATGAGATTAGTAGAAGTTTATTTATTATAAAAAATAATTACACTTAAATAATAAATTACTTACAGTCATTAAATCAATTAATAAATACAAATAAATTAAAAATGCTTATTTACAAAGTGAACTCAAGATAACTTGTTAGTTACACCGTCACTTATTTCGTATCACTGTTACCAGCACAACAGAGACTATGATCAGCCCGATGATCTGACAAACGCGATCTGACACGGAATCTGCCTCAGAAGGAGACTAACTTATCACTAACGCTGGGGGCCGCTGGCGAGCTGCTTTTGGAACGTGGAAGAGTCGAGAAGATTTTGATCAGGACTTCTCAGTAACCCGAATTTTCTTCTCTGACCAAAGGAAATAGATGTCATCCCACAGTTGACCCCTTCCCGTACCGAGACTAGCAAGATAATTCATTAAATTCCCCGCACTCCACTGGGAGTCTAAACCCCCGAGTAAGATAAATAATCTAAAGGGTTATTTCTACCACCAATCAATATAGAATTCTCATACCTTCTATTCTCCGTCTTCATTAACGCCAACAGAAGATGGTTTGCAGAAACCAATGAAGACGGAGAATAGAAGGTATGCGACCCCGAGTAAGACATAATATATCGTCCTATGCTCGACTCCCAGAAGAGTCCGGGGAATTTAATGAATTATCTGAATAGTCTTGATGGTGCAAATGGTAGCAGGAGATCCGGGTTCGAGTCCCGGCTCAGATAGTAAGAGTTTTTTATTCTATTCCCCCTCATTTATTGTATGAAATTACCCAATAATTTTGGAGCATTTTATTTTTCTGATCCTGAAGCCCTGACTAATTTCTCCACCATATTACACCATATGGTCTAAAATATGAGGTATTTAGCCGTTGAAAAGCATTGGTAGATTGAATGCAGTGCACATTCACACCTGTGACTAAGTCTGTCTCACTCTCTGCATGGTAACAGCCAGTGGCAAAGGCAGACAGCCATCGAAGGAAGAGTTCATTATTGTGTTGCAGTCTCATTTCTCTTCTACAAACTTAATGGAACTTATAATTCAGATGTAAGTTATAAATGTTCAGAAAGGTTGGTTAGATGTTCACGTAGGCTTCGTCGGTCGTCAGATGTATTTACCATTTCACTTATTTCGTATCACTGTTACCAGCACAACAGAGACTATGATCAGCCCGATGATCTGACAAACGCGATCTGACACGGAATCTGCCTCAGACGGATGAAATGGTAAATACAATGTTCAGAAAGTAATTAGTTTGCTTGTCTATTGAAGATAGGCAAGATGAAGCCTCTCCTTCCATACCCCATCCCAGGGTACTTGCTGACTCCGATAAACTTCTCCCTAGTAATGGGCAGTGATACGGACGTGCGCGATAATCAGTTGAGTTTAAACAATTACTGATATCTAAATGATCTGAAACTAAATTATATCTCATAAAGACTTGATATAAAGACTTTATTCGATATTTTCTCCGATCTTAACTCCAAAAATGATAGTTACTGGTGGTAAACCTAAAATAATAAAATTGGAGAGTTTTTTGACTTTAGATATAATTATTAGATGATTTTAGTTGTTTAAGATGATTTTTTTCGATGATTTTTTATTTATTTCTCTTACGTAAATCTAAGTCTTCTTACAGAAAGCCTACAGTCATACTTTTGATATTACATTAGATTATGGTAATTCTATATTATAATATTGTCAATTATTATTGTATTCTCATGACATTGTATTTCTACAGCCCTGAAGATGGCTTACAACGTAAGCCGAAACGTTGGCAGATAATCCTT
>KZ807131.1:159326-191287 GCA_000696205.2 Oncopeltus fasciatus
TATATATATATATATACGAAAAAAATTGTAAATAAATAAAATGTCACTTTGAAGGGGGGAAAGGACCATTGACCCCACTCCCAGTAAATTTAGGCGTCAAGGCCCAAGTCTCGAGTCAATCTTCGCTTTAGTCTTCGAGGAGGGTTGTGAAGATTGGAGTACGACGACTGGGATTGGGCGTGTGGATTAGGGTGATATGGAAGGTTGCTGTGAAAGAGTGTGAAGCGGATGGAGATAAAATCCCCGCCTGGACTCTAGACGAGGCCTATTTCGAGCCATGAAATGTAATATAATGCCTAATATTTATTAGTAATTATGAGATTAAAATCTTAAGATACAGGACATGAATTGTTATCGCGTTGGTTAAAGCAGATCCCCTTAATCATCATGACAATATGGTTAACACTTTGTCTAGAATTTATTGTTTTAAAAAATAATATGTATGAAGGCCGCAGATTTCATGATTAGTTCTATAAACTCTTTTGCGGCATAAAATTAGTTTTCATTTGAAATTTGGTATGCAGGTGGCGTTGAAGCGGAATATGGCGGTGCCACCTGCTCCACGGTTGCTGACCACAGTAATCATACCTTTCCGTCTGGAGCCGTATCCAACAGGAATTCATCTGAGCTAATAGTCCGCGAACACTGGCCTGAACCATTCACAAACTCTACCTGCCATAACTGCTTTTGATTTCACTCCAATTTATTTCAATGACATCTTTATGTTTACATTATTCTCTGGAGTCTATTTTTCTCGGTTCTGCACTGTTTTTCCCACTGCAGTAACATTATTAGACCGCTCACCATAAACTTTTTTATTAATTTTTTGTATCTTCATGATACAATCATTTAATGACTTTCTTGATGCAATTTAGGGTTTCTTTGTTTAGCTTCACATTTCACATATTTCATTGTTTGTAGAGAATATTAGTCTGGGTTCGGTCAAGGTTGATCCAAAAAAATACAATTTAAAATAATATGTATGTTTTATTATCTGCCGACATTTCCGGTTACATTGTAGCCATCTTCAGGGCTGTTCAAATACGATTCCATTAGAAAAATTTTAAAAAATTCAGTGATTTACATTATTATTATATAAAATTGACGCTTTTTCTGCTATAAAAAATGTTAGCTTTTTCCACTAACAATGAACTAAAATCCATTTCACACCCACTTCAAAGACCCCATCCCCCTCCCTAACAGGACCAATGTTATCATACCTTCTATTATCCGTCTTCATTGGTTTCTGCAAACCATCTTCTGTTGGCGAGCGCTTTCGGACATTGTCCATCCTCATGGCCGAATACATGTGTTAACTGTCACTGTATTCAACTGCCTGCAATATTAAAAACTGCCCACACAAAACACATCATTAATGAAAGACACACATTTAACTTTGATAACATTATCTTTCTTTCCACTGAACACAAACGCCTATTATCTGAAACCGTTCACATTAACTTACCGTGACAGAACTGACATTTTCTTCAACTTATTCAAACATTTTCAACATCCTGATAATCCATCAGCCCTCTTTAAAAATAAACTTTACTAACATGTCTCCTAGCTCCTTAGAGTTACTTATTCCCAATTATACCCGTCCTATTTCCCTGGTTTTGCTCCCTTTGATGCAGTCCGCTCTCCCTCTGTACTTACCGCCTCTTACACCCCTCCCCCCTCTCAGTTATGAACATTTGATCCAGATAACAACATGTCCTAGCACATGATAGGTAGGTGTGGTAGACTGTCCTTCTTTAAATAATGACTTTAGATGTGGTATTTAATCCCGTGTTTTATTTTATACAACAAATGCAAGAGACTACCTCAGTCCCGGCTGAAGTAGTAAGACTTTGTTCTGGCTTCTTCGTGTTCCTTGTATATTTCTACTATACATTTTGTTATTGTTTTCCTAAAATTTTTATATCAAATTACTTTTAGTTATGTCTAATTTTATGTAATAATAACGAAAATCATTTTATTTTTTTGTTTTACTAATAGCATTGTATTTTAACAGACCTGAAGATGGTTTTCAATGTAAGCTGCAACGTCAGCAGATAATAGAAAATATTAATTTTTTTAAATTGTATTTTTTTGGATCTGCCTTGACCGAATCCCAACAAAAATGATCTAAAAATTATCTTCCAATAAAACTCTCCATTTGAATTATTTTATGGTAAATATCATTAGCTATAAAGGACTAGCCGTCCCTAGCCCTGCCTCACTGCAATTAGCATATGACATCTGACCAATATATGTATATCCGACCACAGCCGCGTACGAATTACGAAATACGCTGAAGATTGACCGAGTCTTATTGATCTAGGATCATACCTTAAGGTGAACAGCTGCAATGACAATATGAGCTCGTAGAACATTCATTATGCTTCAATACCTATTGCTATAAATTTCTTTTTTTTTAAATTTCGATGGTACGAAATGCGGCTAGAGAGAGAGGGATAGATGACATTTCGAAGTAGTTATCATATGTCTACGAAATCCACATTTGCAAATGTTTATATTTTGTGGGTGAGTTGCCCCCCCCCCCCCCTCCCACCAAATAACCAAAAGTCCATTTCAGGATTTATTATTTGCGGATTTAAATTTTGTAAAGCTATAATCAGTGGCTTAGAACCTAAACGTCCTCACAAATAAGTGAGATTAATATCTCGTAGTCGACTCTTTAGAGTGGTGGTGTCCTTGGTTACCTTCTCTCCTCGTGTGATTGTCATTGAATGTCATTTTTACTACTCATTGTAATCAAATTTCAAAATGTTTTTATTTTTAACACAATGTAATAAGTAAATAAAGGTTAAAGAAAAAAAAAAGGAATGGATAAAAATTTTTGCAAGTAATATGTTCCGAGAAGGATAGCTTTTGCTGTCTTCCTTCAGGATTTGCCAAAATAAATGAGGTTTACGCATAACTGGACTTTAGTTGACATGGGCTCATTTTTTTGAACATAGCTACTGGTAAGTGAATTTTACAACTAAATATACTGGACTCTATTTAAAAATGAAGGCCACTAACTCGCATATGTAATAGATGACTCCTGTTAACAAGCGATAGGTTTAAGTAAAGTAGATAAATGGATTTACGGGCATCATCCCTTAATTCTAGCAGAAAGAAGGATATGCTTCAATCACCCACCCTCCCACAGCCCTCTATCACGCAGGGGGCGAAGCGAGAATCCTGCACGAGCGCTCTCTGTTTACATACAACCTGATCTTTGTAACTCGAGCAGGTATGTAGTCGCTAGTCACTGTCAATTGAAAATAATAAATGCCACTCAAAATAAAACTCGCCAAAGTTAAAAAAAAAATTATTAATGAATTCAATTAATGTAAATTAACATATTTTGCTATAAATTTATTCAAGAAAATAATTTAATCTCCAGCTTATTGATAAAGAGAACATTACGTGGCCAAGTATTGAGAGACTGAAGAAGCATTCCATTCCCAGGGGACGTAAAGTACTCTCCAAACTACCCCGGGATATGAACAAGTTTAACTTTAGTGGGGCCGGAACAGAAATGCTTTAAATGTAAAGCTAAAAAGTCTATGTTATCATACTATATATTGTTATAGTAATAATTAGTAATTAATATATTATATATATTAGGTATGTTATCATACTCTTGAAAATGAATTATCTTAAATGTTCAAAAAGAATAATATGTGGTACTGACCATTATGTGGACGAGTTATTCAAGAATAAGAAACTTGCCCAAATGCTTACCCAGAACTGATGAGACTTACTATTAAATCTTTAACAAGAAAAAATGGTATGAAAGGTATACAGTGTTTTTCTTTTTGGCTTGATATATACTCCTTCTAAACTATCTTCTAACCCTAGATAGTTTTTCTATACCAGCTGAAATTTTGAGTTGAACACAGGAAAAGTGTGCATTTATCTCTCCCGTGTCGAATTCACTACCAAACTATCTCTTTCTCTAAAACCAACAAAATACGAATAAAACGCCTCTTTAAATCCGTACGCACTACAGGTTAGAAAATAAATATTTTGAGTTTGCCATACACTTGGGAATTGTTTCTTATAATATGAAAGAATGTTTTGTTTTTTGTTAAGGTAATGAGAAGTGTACTATGCGATTCTTGAAGAATTTTACTGAGAATCCTCCTGTCCTCGGTAAACTGTATGAATCTGTTATTCCATACCCGCCAATAAGATGTAAGAATAGATTAGATGTCATGAAGATTACTTCTGATCTACCCAGATCTTCTGACTGATAGGGGATGGCTTCTTAAGAAAAGAGATGAGGAAGGAGAAAATGGGGTAGGTTTGCCCTCACTTTCCAAGACGAGTGAGAGACATCTTGAAGGGTAGGGGTTGGCCGTGGAGAATCCGACTCTCTCTCCCACCTCGTTCCTCCGACGTGTGTTCTACCTCCATGTCACCAGGGAGGTAGAAAGTACTTCTTCCTCCCTGGACAAAAGTCTCTCCAGGCTCTTCTTATTCTCTCTTATCTTATTGTCTGTTTTTTTTTTTAACTCCAAGGAAAAATTTAGTGTAGTGGGATGGATATATGTTCAGTTATTGACTGAAAAATGATGACATTTATATAATTACACAGGTAGAACGAAAGGCAGCCGAATAGCTCCGATGACCAATAACAGACTTACTCAAGAACGTGGTAGATGGAAACGTTACGATTACTTACCGTCTAACCTACTCCATGATATTTGATTTTTTCAATTTATAAATACATTAATATTCATAGAGTTTAGGAGCAGAAAAAGTTATTGCCAAAAAGTGGGACGAAATGTTATTTAATAGCATTAGTTAATACATTTATTTTATTTTATTTAAAGCATTAAATATCGTTCTTTATAAATTTATAATCTCAGATAGATATGTAAAATGTAATAAGCAAAATATACTTTTTATTACTTTCAAAAGGAATAAATAAAAGTAATACCTGTCCGTGATGTCCGCCTTGCAACGCTTCATAGAAAATTCGCTCCAGCAATTGCTTCACGAGGGAAGAACTAATTCTTACAATTAGAAATGTTTTTACTGTATTACCTAAGTAGGAAGGGAAAGTTAGTTATCCGGGGAAATCTATCAGAGAGAGAATTCACGTGCACGAGTATATCACCTTGGCTCCTTCTCTTCGTCAGAAAGGAGTCAGAAATTGGTAACCTAAAAACTGATAAAGACCAATTCTTCAAAAATATTCTGTTTTCATCTGCGATCCCCTCATGAAAGAGGGGACATTCACAAATCTTTGGTCAAAATTCCAAAAGTAAAGTTAAATATGGCTCGTGGATGACATATTGGTGGGATTACCTCCAATTAATGGCATCAACTAACATTCTGTCTCCATTTCCTCTCAGATCAGGGAATCTACAGTTCCTGCGTCGACCAATAACAATGTAGCTTACTCAACTCATGCATAATTAGATAGCTGAGGAGTTGTCTAAATGCTTTTCACTTAAATTATATCTCTAGATTTATGTATCCTGCTTAAGAATAAATAAAAGCTTTATTTACATGGCTTCTTATAAGATCCTAAAAGAACGAAATTCATTCATAACATAATGTGCAACATTCTTGAACAAAACCAACTGTCTTTACCATGGCATCATCAAAAATACCATACTACTCCTACATGACCCGACTTAATAAGATATATTGAAAAATCATGGGGGATTGAAAACATGGTTTTTTATTTAACGACTTTAATTTATTTATTTGGGGTTGGTTATTTTAATATTTTGTAGAACATTCAGTCATTTGCTCCCCTTTCTCTCTCTCTCTCTCATTCTTTTCCCTTCCTTCCATATGTACTTACGAATATATCGCAGTCTCTCGTCTCTGAAGAAGGGCGAGAAATCTTCCTGAAAATTGATGCTCCTTGTATTTTTTTCTTTTTGTTTATTCACTACACTCTTTTATCCTCCTGTTCTTATATAGTATATATATGCTCTTATTTAATATCATTTATTTATTCAGGTATTGTTTTTATTTTACTTATTTAAAACATTCTTATACAAATAGGTATAAATGAATACGTTTAACTTTGACAACAATTACGTCAACTGAAAATTTCTTAGGCCGATAGTTTGTTCCCTTAAGAAAATAGTGTTAACGGTCTCTTGACCTGGTGGTGATAGTCCGGTGATTGAAGAACAGTGACTTCGCTAGAACAGTCTACGTTCCACTTAGATCAAGCTATGGCTGTCTTCCTGACAATGACGTCAGCGACAATTGTTCTGAACTTGCGAGTGCATCAGTCACCACTTCTGCGATGAAACCATACTTATGTACTACTTGCTGCAGTTGGTGTAGAACTGATGGCGAGAACACCTGCACCAGATGGGTGCACTGCCCTGAAGATGGCTTTGTAAACAAAACCTAACGAAATCGTTATAGATTTTAATCTTCAATTCAATCTTGATTTACATTGATTACTGGGGAACTACATGCTATAATTAATAAAAACACAGAAGACCCCATCACATTTCCTCGTCCGTTCACATGAACATTCTTTACTTTAAAACGCGGGCGAGAAATCAATATTGAGTTTATATACATATAAAATGATTATTGATTTATAATAATAACACCAATATTTTTTTTACAGCAATCATGATTTAGTTACCCTAAAGCAGGAAGACTCAAGATTTACGTGGAAATAAAACATAAGGCAAAAAAGACAAGACCGAAAAAGACGCTGCGGACTACTATAAAACTAATCGAACGAACATCGAAATTATCAGTATTCAACAAACTATCGATCTACAAAACATTCTCAATCCTTTTTGAACATAGTATAGAACTCTGGGGCACCGCTAAACCTTCCAACATCCAACGCATCCAATCCTTCCAGTCTAAAGTCCTCAGAACCATTGTTAATGCTCCCTTCTGTGTAACCAACTCTAACCATCACAATAACCTCGAAATCGACCTCGTCAATGACCTAATTCCAAATGGTTTCCCCAAATTCCATTCCCGCCTCATTCAACCTGCTAATCCCATTGCCCACGCGCTATCTTCCAAAACCCATCCAGATAATCCTTCACGGTGACTCAAACGTAGATGGCCCCGTGATCTTCTGCAAGTGAATAACTGAATTAATTATTGTAAACAGAAATTGTTTTATGGCCGATGCATTTACCCGGATAACAGGAGATCCAGGTTCGAGTCCTGGCTGGGAGAGTTAAATTATTTATTCCGTTCCCTCGCACTAAAAATTATTCAAAATTACGTGGGATTAAATACCACAAAAAAATAATTTTTATAAGAATTTTTTTTGTTTGTGTTATTATCATTTCATTTTTTTATGGGTGGGAGGGGGTTCGGCACTGGCAGTTCTTACTTCCCGTGGGAGTGACGTAACACTGCAAACTTCGGTACTATGCCGCTAGGTTTGGTGCGTGATGTCACTCCCACTTTGAGGTCTAATTCCGGAGAAAATATAGAAATGGAAGCCGAAACTGCGGTAGAGGTCCGTAGAGGTTTTCCTAATGGGCATACCAGTCCCTTCACCCTAGCCAAGCTCCTCTCTATTTCCCAAGTATTAGCTACAGTTGTGGGGTCTTGAACGCCAGAAATAACAATTGTTCCTGGTAAAATGGCTATGAGTGGATCCCGTTTCATAATTCATTTGCCACATTATCATCCGACCGCCCAACACCTCCTAAAACCCAACACCCGGCTACTATTTCCCACTATTATTTATTATAATTTATCGAATCAAGGATGGGGTATGTGCGGGAGATTGTGAGAAGAAATCAATATCAATAGCAGCGCCATCTTGAAAGAATTTAAATTTGGTTGTAAAATGAAGCTACCGCGCAGAAAATTCTAAATTAAATATGCGTAAATATATAGCAAAAGCTATTTAGATCATGATACTGTGATAATGCAAGGGGTTAATAAACAATAATAAAAGAAGAGAATTACAGATAAATTGAATTTATTAATTTACCATAATGAAATCTTATCATACAATAAGACTATTACTGAAATAAATACAAAATAATTAATACATTTTTAAATGGAGGGTTGTTTTTTTGCCATAGATATTATCGCTGTTTTTTGGGGTCGATGTTGTTTTTTGGGGGGGGATTCGGTGAAGGTAGAGCTCTACCTTGACCGAACCCCAACAAAAAAAACTTTTAATAATAATTAATAAAATTAATCGAAGTAAAATACTAAAAATTTAGTTCTGTTTCAGAAGAGCTCCACAGACACCAATGTTTCTATTCTTCTATTTCTTAACAATACCAACTTCAATAAGAACGTCCATTCTTCTGTCGTTCATTTCCTTTTTTACAAAAGTATCGGATTTCGGTGAGGCATAAACAATCCATCATCTTTGAACTCAATGAATCAATTTGCAAATAAGTATTTATTAAATGTTGATCGCTTTATTTGGCGATTATTTTTCAACTAATACAAGTGCATAATAGAATAAAATACAAGATCATATATACGTGTGTGTGTATATACATATATATACACACACACACACACACACATATATACATACTTACATTTGTACACATTCATAGTCATACTTGTTATTTCCCCCTTGGTCAATAAGTTTTCTGTATATGGAATAATTTAATGATTAAATTCATTTATAAGCCTTCCTCCACATGAATTTATTTGCTAATTTTTGTGTTTGTATAATTATAAGTGCATAGCAAATAATTTTCTTTAATAAACATTTTTGTGAAATCAATTTCTAACATACTACATTATTTTTCTAAATCTGTTACTGAGCTTTCTTTTCTTTGAATTCAACTGAACAAACAGTTGCATGTTATTTTTGAAAACAAGAATAGTAATAACATAGGTTTTTTCTCCTTTCTTTAATAGGATAAATTTAATGGTACCATTATTTGTGCTAAATACCCATAAATAATAAATAATTCATGAGTTTCTATATTTATAATGAATATTACTATATTGATTAAAATCCCATGTTACCATAACCAAGGGAATATTTTCTAGAAGAAATATTTAAGGAAAATAAACCTGACATTTGTTTAACTTAAATTCTTACTGTACTATTACTGCCCATCATATAGGAGTATGTTTTATCAATGTTAAAATTTATAAATATACAATAAAAATTAGATGTCTGGTGATACCAAACCAAATTTACAAAATGTCTAGAAAGAAGTAAAAAAAAAAAAGAAAAAAAAGAAAGAAAGAAAAATATACCTATTACATAAATTAGTCAAGTAGCAGATTGACTGACTGTGACTGATCTAGGAGGGTTTCTTGTATATGCCATTTACTTTGTAAATGAAATTCTTAATCCTGAAAGCACTCATCTTTTAAAGAAAAATATATTCTTAAGTGCAAAGATATTGTGTAATCAATTTCCTTGAATTTTTTTTTTTTTTTTTTTTTATCAGATAACAGATTTTTCTTAAGAAAATCAATCTATCAACATTGTTACCATGACGCAACATATGATACGTCTATCCANTATATATATATATATATATATATATATATATATATATATATATATATATATATATATATATATATATATATATATATATATATATATATATATATATATATATATATATATATATATATATATATATATATATATATATATATATATATATATATATATATATATATATATATATATATATATATATATATATATATATATATATATATATATATATATATATATATATATATATATATATATATATATATATATATATATATATATATATATATATATATATATATATATATATATATATATATATATATATATATATATATATATATATATATATATATATATATATATATATATATATATATATATATATATATATATATATATATATATATATATATATATATATATATATATATATATATATATATATATATATATAAGCTAAAGCGATTGCTAAGGTGATAGCTAAGGTGTGATAGCTAAGCTATGCTAAGCTAAAATATTTATTTGTTATTTAAAACTGTTGAAATACCTCATTATTTATTTATCATCGGGCAGAGTTTTTCATTGTTGTTTATTGGATAAATATAGAAATCCAATAAACAACAATGTAAATATAAATATAGAATTTCTATATTAATATAGAAATTCAAATTACACATGATGATACAATTGAAGTGAACGTGCCTGGTTTGGGGTCAAGGAATGGGAATATGTGTAGAGTGGCAGTGAAGGAGACATTTACCTTTTGCCTGAATTAACCGTCTGATAATGTCCCTGTTAACCCCAGGGAGAGATGGCAATTGCTGGCAAGTGGTGAGCTCAGCTCTCGGGTCAACAGCTCCGACCACTTCCCGCTGATTACCAGTAGGAGGTCGCTCGGGAAACATTCCCTTCCTCGGGATTTCTCCAGCAGGACGACTCTGTCCTGAAGACATGGAGGACTGAGGGTTGCCTCTGCTAGGTCGCCCCTCGACGAGCACGACTTTGCGGGGATGACGGTCAAATGTATAATATATAACAGGATAATGTAGGATAAGAGAAAGGTTCCTTCTTATCAGAGTCGTAAAGGTGTAGTATAGCTTCTTAGCTCGAAACATGATTTAGTTCTGAATCCAATTAAAATGACTTGAATTATAAAGTAAACATTAAGGTATTATTTGAAAAAGTATATTTTTTTATTACATTATTTTTTCGAAAATACATAACTTTAGTTGACTATATGATCATACAGTTTTGTTTTTAGTAAAAGTTAAAGCAAACATTAACGCTAAGATTAGCAATGATCGTCTTTTGTCACACCTGAGCCGGGGAATAGCACTCTCCTCCTGAACAGAGTTATTTTGTTCGAGGAGAGTGTCGGAGGAGGGGGGAAGACCCCTCCATAAATAGTTAATTTTTAATAACGAAATTTGTATTTTGTAACTTTGTATTTGGCCATGTCTATTTGTAAGTCTGTCAGTAAACATTCTAGCAAACAATTTCTTTTTTCGGTCACTCGCATGAAATGTATCAATATCTAAACAACCATACATGAAAAATTAATTCCTGTCCAGTATTTTATTTATTGAAAAGAAATAATAGAGTTAATAAATAATTTCATTTGTGGAGGATGGAATTATCCTCTATGAAGTATCATAATTTCTATATAAAATCCTTGGAGGGTGGAAGGGGGGGGGGGGATATTCCTTTAAAATATGTGGAACTCGACGCATATGGAAAGCAGGATGCAGGGCAAACAAATAGATTTTATAATTTTTTTTTTTTTTTTTGGTATTTAATCCCACGTAAATTTTAACAATTTTTAGAGCAAGGGAACAGAATAAAAAATCGAACTGTCCCAGCCAGAACTCGAACCTGGATCTCCTGCTATCCGGGCCGGTGCATTTACCAATTATGCTACCGGGACCAGTCTGATAAGTTATTAAATTCTCTGCACTGGCTTGGACAGTTAGATTTTTTATACTGTTTCCGTGCTCTAAAAATTAGGAAAACAAATAGATTTTCTTTAAGCCAGAGGTAGATTACATTTAATTTTTGCAGCGCATAGAATATGAATTTTCATTTTACCGAGAGCCATTTTGGTATTCATAAAAAAAGTTAGCTAGACATTTATTAATTCCAGAAGGTACATGTAGGTATAGAACAAGTACTGATGAATTCGCTGTAATTAGTAGGGGATAAAAACAATCATCTCCACTATAGTTCAATCCACCTCTACCGCTAAGCAGTGTCGAATTAGTACAGTTGTAATTGAAGCTCATTTGAAGATGTGTGTCTGTGGATACAGTCCTTCTGAATGAGGGCAAACTCCTGCCTACTCACATCCGAACAGTCGAGCAGCTGATCCACTCTGTCTGTGGGGGGTACATTCTGCCCTCCAGAGGTAGAGTGAGGCCTCCAATACCACTTGAGAGGGCACAACTCCCACGATACGGCTCCTGGGAACAGCTGACAACTCCAGGAGTCCTGATTACACACCTCTTGCGTTCGGAAAGCCACCAGGCTCTGGCGCGCTAGTTAGCGCATTTGGAAAACACTGTCTGAAACCGAAAGATACTCAACTGGCATTAAATATATGCCCATATTTATTTTGCTGGTTGGTAATTAGGTAACCTCACTGCCAACGCTTCAATCAAGCTATTCACACAGGTAAAATGAAGCGCTGAAATAAAACAACACATAATTGTCTATTCGCGCTTGGGCCTCCACAATTTATCTTAACTATATCTTTGTAAACCGTTTAAGGGCTGAAGTCGGGAGGGTAATCAAGAGAGAGAAATTAATAATGGTAAATGTTTGTTATAACTAGCGTTACAAAAAATGTACAGAACAAAATAGTAAGTATATAACATTTATTTCCATAATTCCATTTTATAATAGATAAATTTAGAAAGATATGTAAGAAAATAATTGTGAGTGTTACTTCTAATGGCCTTTTATAATTTTTAAAATTTCGCCTCTATAGGAACCAAATTGGTTTTTTTTTGGCTTTTAATTAAATGTACTGGCAATCATTCATGAAAAGAAATGTACAGGCACCAATACAATTTCTTACAATACATAAAACAATGTAATTATATTAATATGTACCGATCAAGTAATTATGGGCCTTCGTCTACTCCTTCAATTTATAGAAATTATTTTCTATTGAAAGACAATTTCTAGGCATTTTACAGATATCGAGATGCAAATAGCGTCCATGATAGTAGAGGTAATAATTGTGACGTAGTTGATAAATACTGTACATTGACCTAGTTTCCTTCTTCTCATGAAGATTTTAAGTGAGGATGATGATGATTTTACTGTGAGGATACAGACTCCTCAGGTCGTTCCTCAATGGATGTATGGAATGCTGCATCCTTTCAAAGAATTAAAATTGTTCATTAATAAATGTCGTGCGTAGTTTGTAATCTGCTTATATCCGTAATAACATAGGTTTGCATTATTTTTTTACGCGTCAGTTATTGAAGAAGTGGTTGTAAGGAGTTGGTATATTTCACAGAAAATGATAATGCTAGGGGGGGGGGGGGACGCGTACGAATGGAATTTATACTTGAGAAAATGTGTCAGTGATCCCCTGGAAGTCGGATGAGCCTCAGACGTGAGAAGCCTCTTGTGTAACATCTTCCATGGGAGTACGAGCAAAATACATAAAGTGCGATCCTGGCCAAGTCGGCTTCTTACACAACCCCTTGGAGCTGCCACATTACGTAAGGGTGCGGCAGTAGGGGTAGCCCGTTAGCTCAGGCCACCCCTACTGCCTGTGACTTACCTACTCACTTTTGCCATTTTAGGAAATTAACTTTTACAAGTACCTACTTAGGACTTAATTGACTTTTTCAAGTACCTACTTAGTTATCTTTCTTGATTTATCTTCTAGGATAGCCATCATAGTGTTCTTCTGTCGCTTTTCTAACTACATTCCCCCTATGACTTATCTGTCAGATAAATGTTCGTTCAAGTTATGACCGTGATACATATTCTATACAATGGGATAAGTTGGGGAGTACCTGGTGGGTAAGAGAGAGACAAGTTGGGCAGACAGTCTCACCAGCCCACAAAATCTTACTTGATAGCCTATTCTCGCTGTAACCAGATTCACATACATAAAAATAATTTTTTTTATAAGAGCACCTTTTAATTATAAAATTTACAATGTAGGGGTATAGTGATATGGTTTTGTCAATTAAATGGTAAAAATGACAAGGAAGAATATTTTCTTTTAAAACCTATAGGTATTTTATTTAAAGCCATTTAAATATTTCATGGGAGAAATTGTGTTATTCGAATGACTGCGAAGCCACTACACTTTATACAAAAACATTCAAGTGCTACTTTTGAATTGGTCTATCAAGTCAAAGATGCGCCTGCTATGCTGTGAGTGTGTGTGTGTGTGTGTGGTTGAGTTGCGTGATTCACAAGTAATAAAGGTCCTGGATTTGAATTCTAATCCCTCTCTTGGACCCAGGTCAATAGAAGGATGAGTACACTAAGAGTTAAAGGTCACTTGTTCAACAAGAGTATACAAGAGATACGGATGAAAAACTGTAGGACGACTTCCAACGTCTATGATCTAATCCCATAATATTTGTAAGGATCAAGGTTTTCTCAAGAACAACAAAATATCTAATAATACATCTACTGACAATAAATCATTTAAAAAAAAAAAAAATCAGATTCGATTCCAATGCCTTTGTTCTTTGTAGTGGTTGGCAAGGTCACTAACGAAGAACTATTGGTTCGGTATCTATTTTACTTTACAGTTCTTTACTCATTAATGTTCTGTTGGCTCAAATTTCTTCTTCTATATCGATAAATACTTTGTCTGCAGCTAAATTAGATTAAAAGCAGTAATTTGTCATTGATTTAGTGCCTATTTATTACGGTGAAAATATATATGCAAAAAAATAAATGAATATACATTAAAAATACATTTTAGGCTGATAATATGGCCATTTTGTTAAAGCTGTTTCAGCATGGGAATCGTGGAAGGGGATTGGCAGTTCTTGGCATATGTATTGTGGTGTCTGCTACCAGCCAGGAAGAGGAGCCCAGGAAGGACACTTCCCTAGATGGCACTGCAAGAGCATGCGAGGTCCTTGCAAGGAAATAGCAGAAGTCTGTCGGCTGTCATTTCCTTCTTCCATGTCCTTCTGCGACTCCTGAGCACTTTCTGCATGAGAATTGTAGAAGCCGAGTCTTGGGGATTGGCAGTTTGGTTGGTATAATTATTAGCTCAGTAATTTAGAAAGAATTCGTTTTTTTACCAGGAAAATTAAGAGAGAAAAAATATAAATAAAATAAATAACATAAAAAATTATTTATTTTTCAACTTTATAAGGGAACGAATATTTAAAAAAAANATATATATATATGATTGCTATCTTTACCATTATGAAATCAATAAAAGTATTATGCATCATTTACTATGTATCATATATAAGTAATTAGTCAATTATCTTTAACTTACCAAGACGAATAACTTTGTAGTTAGAGCTATTTCTGGTACATCTGCATATCAATTGTATAACCTAACTGTAACCTACCCTCTATATCAATGGGAACATAGACAGTATAATTGTCCTTTTAGCGAATACAGATATATTCATCTTAACAATTTTAAGGCAAGGGAACAGAATAAAAAATCTATCTGTCCCAGCCAAGACTCGAACCTGGATCTCCTGCTAAGCAGGCAAGCGCTTTACGCTACTAGGACAAACCAGATAAGTTATTAAATTCCCCGCACTAGTGTCGAGAGTCTACCTCCGAGGAGCTGACATTGCCAAGCTGTTTAAATGACTCTCTTTCTTTCAACTTTCAAATCCTCAGTACTTTCCCGCCCCACCCGATCTCCACATTCCCATCTTTATCCTCCTCCCTCTCTTTACAAATCCGCTGCATTTAGTCGCTCCTTCCTCATCAGATCCTCCAGGCTCTGGAACTCGATCCCTATAAATATTCCTAAATCTTCCTCGCTCGCATCCTTTAAATCTCACCTATTTCAACATCTCCTCTCTGTACAATTGGGTATTAGGATCTTGTTTAATCTTTATTTTATCATGAATAATTGTTATTTTATTAGTTTTGAGTTTCATTGTTTTTTCTTGTGTAGCACTCATTTTCTTTTTGTGCCCATATTTTTTTTCTTAATTGTATTTTTAAGTTTTTTTTATTACTTATTTGTTTTATTTCTGTACTTGTAAATATTATCATAGTTATCTTCAAAATATTTTATATTATTAGCCCATTCTTTATTAGACTTAAATGAAATGAATTAACAATTGAAGTGGTAACCAAATTTATAATATTTCACATTACATGAAAATTTATTACATTCTGTTAAATAAAAACATTTTGTAATTTGATTAAAATGAAAAGTAAAAATGACTTTCAATGTCAATCACATGAGGTAAGGAGATGACAATTGAGGTAGGAAATACAATTGAATACCAAAGTTGCTCTTTCTATTAAAAAAAGAGAGGTTCCTTCTAGTCATATTCTTACATATATTTAAATAAATAATGTTTCCCAAAAATTTGAGTAGTATGAACATTAAATAAATTTACGTTTTACTATTAAGTCCCGTGCATATTTTCGTCAATGCAGGTGCTGAAAAACTTTTAAAAAAAAGGTGTTAAATTTCAAAATTTGGTCTGTTTCTTTCCTCCTCTTGATTGATTTCTTTCATTTACCAAAGAATTTCGCGATCCCGGGTAATAAGGTGCTTAAGAGTAATAGGCTAAATGGCTCTCGCTTACAGAAGTGTGTGTATAACCTATATATAAACTACCTTCTTAAATTGTCCAGAGTAGGATCGAGGGAGACCTAGGATATATTTTGAAAGTCTGAACACACTCTTAAGCAAATAGCTAGCTCTCCTTCATTTAATTATGTTTATATTGATGGTAGTCGTGGAAAATCAGATCTATTAAGCTATGCTTTAGACAAACAGAACCATCACTCTGAAGTGAAAAACGAGTTTGCTCGTACTGTTGTATGAGAAGATTCCAGAAAAACGGAATCAAATAAAAGCAGTGGGCTATATTTTGCACAGGTATGCGGGTTGGTGTGGAATTGTAAGAGGATAAACACGCGACACAGGAAACATGCGAGTCTTGTGACGTGGGAACAGATAGACGCAATTAGCCACTTGGGAAGTTCGCTTTTCATCTCTAACCTCTTTGGAAACTGCTTTGGATGGCTGAATAGTCTCGGTGGTGTAATGCCGTTCCACACGCAGCTTTAGATTTGAAACTCTTCTACAGGAAGATGTGTTTTCGACAAGAAAAGGAAGATAAGCTCTCTTACGTACATGAGGAATGAAGTGGAAGACAACAACTTGCAAATTAATACGAAAAATTGTTGGTGGTTGTTGTAAGGGATGGTTTGTTGCGCGACCCTTGTGTAGAAGAATCTCTTATCAAATCAGTGACTGCAGCTATTTCTCTAACTTCGTTAGTGACGTAAAAACTCCCTTCTTGTGACGATTGCATGATTCCTTCATGAACAGAAAGTAAACGTGGCTCCACCATAGTAGTTACTCCTTTCCTAAGTCTGCTCTTCCCACTAGACCACAATTTGATTGGGTTTTGTACTCAAATGTATTTATTGTTTGTGTACGCAAACACCTGGCGAATGACGAAGGATGACAACTCCTCGATGCCCCATACATATCATGTCTGTCTGTCTGTCTTGTTGTCTCCTTCACTTCCGTGTAGGCTCCTAGGGTCTGTTCGAGATCCTCTGGGTCTGTTCGGGAGATGGCCCCCAAGATAATTCTGTCTGGGTGGTCTTAGCACGTACTCCTCCATCCCATCTCCTCTCTAACCTTCAACTCCCCACCCTACAAACACCGCTGTTTTTTCTTTGTATTTAACTTGAAAAAGTAAGTCCAAATGTCGTACATTTGGTAGAAAAACGTGTAACAGACGGGACAAAATATATTTATATATACAACATTTTTTTGTATTTATTTTTCTTCCCACTTAACTTTGGAGTTAAGAGCTAAGGAGAAGCTGATATTGAAGAAATCTTGATAAGGAGAGGAGATAAATGGACCAGGGTGTGTAGACATGTGACTCACTTGTTGGCTGACGTCACTTACCTTTCCGCAAGTAACTAACTCCAGCCCCATTCCATTTTCCTGCCTCAACTAATGGCTTTTCTATATCCCACTTCCGCATACATTCTTAACCTACATGGACGGTAATATTATATTATTTTACTTTATATATATGTATAGACTTATATTGACCTATATTATTGGCCATATAGAGCCACTGAATAGCTATAATCCATTTATCATTCAGTACAGGGATTATGTTGAGGTTTTTTATTAATCACTTTCACATTTAACTTGCAAGAATCGAATAAGAATACAAGTGTATCCGAAGATGAATGTCCCCTTTCTATTCTATCTATTTTATCTTTATTTTTTTCTGGAGTACAAGCAGGATTTACTAAATCACATTTTACACATTGAGAATCACAAGACTCCAATAAAAACATCGTCATACAAATTTTTTCATGTTTTCTACACAAATATTGGTGTCTATTTCAAAAACAGTTAAAACATAAGGCAGTTTATATCGAAAGTTGCATACAACTTGACAAATGTTCTACGAAAAAATATCTACAAATGAAAATCAAGGTTTCATATTTTATATACTTTTGAATGCCAATAATTTATAACTTCAGGTGGCAGATATCATTGAAATTATTTACATTAACTTCATAAATACGATTTGTTTTCTTGTAGTTCGTGTCAGCCCGTGGGTATTACCCGTCCGTTAGCTGGGATTTAGACTTCCTCGTTCCTTCTTCCTCATTTAATTTGTAAGACGAGTTACAGATCGTGTGACTGAATTATCTAGGTTTGTATGAATTTGTATACGTTTTTTTTTCCTTCAAGCCTCCCTTTCAACCACTTAGGTTGATCAACAAAAGCTTATTTATTATTGATCAACAAGCTTATCTATTTATTGATAAATAAAAGCTTGCCCTGTACGTTGACTCGAACCCGCAGCGCCAGGATTGAGAGACCCGAACGGTTCCCCTGAGCTACCCTGGCGCCCGGAAATCAGGAGACCCGGGATCGAGCCAATGCTGGGACAGCTAGATTTTTTTATTCTATTCCCTTGCATTTCTTGTATAAAATTTAAGGTGGTATTAAATACTACAACTAAAGTCATTACTTAATAAATCTATTTTGTTTTATTTTAAAAATTTTATTGTGGCTTTTGTTGCAGATAAACGTTTACTCTTCGATTGTGTTCGATTTGATCATTAAGAGACTTTCATTTTTCCCGTGTAAAACACATATTTTAAATTGAAAGTTATAGATGAGTATAGATTTATGCCTAATCTTATCAACAATTTCAGCAGATATTTTGATTGTTTAAGCCACATGCCAATCTATTTCTAATTTATCTGGTGCTAATGTCTAATGCTAATTTTCATATGTGTATGTTTCTGAATTTACATTCCGTCGATGGTGAACAGACTGGAATATATTTCACCTTGAAATCTATGAATAGCTGCTATGTTTAGCATGAAAGCAATAAGTAATTTGACTTTACAGGAAGCCCAGAAAGAAGGGAGTAACCCTGAGGCTGACTCTAGGCTGTCAGGGAGAGAGGGACCCACCTTCTTTATCTTCAAAATCCTTCTTATTGTGTGCTTTCTTCAAATATATTCACACCAACACCTGCTTAATACATTTTTCAGAACACTAATAGTAAAGAACACATTGATGACTATTCAATTCGATCGTGTCGGATTTATAGAAGTTAGGTTTATAGAAAAGCAGGATTAGTACTGTGAAATCAATACAGAGTAAGTAATGTCGGTCCAAGCGTTGTATTTAAGAAGCACATGTGCTGGTATTTATAGCCTCACATAACTTTATTTCATTCCACATTCCACAAACCAAAAATAAAATTGATGGCTTGAATTCAGAGCGCAGTAGCAAACAAACATGCAGATAAAGTCTGTCTGTGAAAATATATTTAGACCTGAATTACACTGCATCTATCACAATAAAGATAGCATCATAAACGTAAAGTACACAGAAGCTTGTTATCGGCGTGCTCTTGCAAAACAAGTAATAAACCAATGGACTGTAAAGTAATTCCTGTGAGCTACAGGTAGATGGGAAGAGGCAGGACCAATGACTGTGTTCGCAGGACTTCTTCTACAATATTTAAAAGTCCATCTCACAGGAGCATCGCGAATAGTCCTGAGGAATCCGCCGTCATAGGCTGTATCCTGCGTCCTAACGGCGGGCGCTTTCGGTAGCAGTGTTCCATCCTCGATCCGAACATTTGTACACCCATTCGGCCAGACAATGTTAGCTCCTTCGTGCCCAGGCCGATATATTCGTCTTACTTGGGGGTTTAGACTCCCAGTAGAGTGCGGGGCGTTGGAGAGAGTAGCATAACTGCCCCGAAAGTAGGAGACCCGGGTTCGAGTCCCGGCAGAGGTATTACGATTTTTTTATTCTAGCTTCCATACATTTCTTGTATAAAATATAATACAATTCAACGACATATAAATGACATGGTTTGTTAATTTTTAAGGTTCCAACAATCAGCGGTGTGGATTTACTCGTAACCATAATTACAGAATATAGTAACTAATGTAATTGTTAAGTGACAAAATTAGATATTTACATAGTGTTGAAATAATTGCAAAGAGTTTTTTTTATGGTTCATTACAATCATATCATTAGGAGTATCGCGTAAATCCGTGATCCATAGTTATCCATAAATCCAAACATTGAATTTAAATAACTTCCAAAGCTTCAACGGCTCTAATTTGTATTTAACTAACTCGGAACAGACCAATAAAATCATTATCAAAAATTAATAATGTAAATTGGAAATAACTGGAAAATTTGTATAAATGAGATTAAAGAGATTTTACTGAAACACTAAATATGATGTGGATAAAATAAAAAAAAAAAATTAACTTCTTAAATACAGCTAATATATACAATGATATCTAAATGCTATTAATCTAACTATAATTAAATGTGTTAGTATATATATATTCTCACACACTTCTAAATTAAAATTTAGAATTATTTAATTTGAAATTAAAGGAAGAATTATTTGAAGAATTCAAGAACTTGAAATTTTATTAAATTAATTATTTTAGAATGAATTAACTATTATTAATTTTGAGAAAAAGATTGAAACATTTCGAAATGATTGATGTTAATAACCGCCATGGTTGACACGCAAAGAAGAAAAAAAAATATGATGTGGGACAATTTGATGATCTGAATGTCATTTGTAGGTGAAAAGAATATTAATATAATATATTAAAGTAATTAATTAGAAGTGTGTTCTATTAATCAGCAGAATCGCTGCATTAGAAGTGGTGGTTGAACTTTTAAATCTACAACGATTACAATTTCAATAAAAGCAATGCAATTTAACTTTAACTGATATAGCTGGAGGTTTCAGTAAATCGAAACGTCAGCAATAATAAAATACGTTTAAAAAAATATTACNCGATAACCAGCTGAGCCTCAGAAGGAGTTCGTATCAATCCTGTCCCTTTGTCACTTGCGAACTTTTCCGCGTTGGGGATTGTATCCACTGCAGCGTTGTTTCACGACGACATGGATCGAACACAAATTCATTTATAAAAGAATAAATAAAATATATATATATATACGTGTATGTAATAAACTATATACGTAGTTGGGTTGATCAGGATAGATTGGGTCGCCGAGGTGTTTAGGGCTAATAATCTGACCACAATTTGTACTTGGTGTTGAAGTTTGGGATATGGTCGTTCGCCCATGTCTGCAGTTGGTATTTTCTTTCTATACTTCTTTTTTAATGACCCGGAGGATTTCTGGTCCATTCCTGCGCAGTACTATTCTTTTCCTGATTTGCTGATCAAGGACTTTTCAAGTATGCCGTCCTAAACCGAGACTACATTCCTCTGCGAAACGTAGGAAGGAATCCTCCACGTGGCTGAAGGATTCTACAAGGAGTTAGCTGACACCTCTCAATCAGGTTCAGTCTACTTGTGAGAGATGTTTGGTGTGACCGCGAACTGTAACAGCGATACCAGTCACTGTGAACCGTGGCTCAGATTACCAGTTCTCATGGGAACGTCTTATTCTCCATAACACTGCTCAGTCCAATGCCCGTATGTGACCATTTCTTAGTGTCACTCAAAGAAAACTGCATTGTTATTGAAGAAATTAGCGTCCATCTTCTTATAGATACAGATGTAGAAAGAATAAGCCCACCTGTGTCTACCTTCCGACAGTAGGCTCAAATCCCCTACTGTAGACGTTTTAGGTCTACAACAAAGTAAGTGCATTTTAAAGATGCCCTCATCTTTAAAGTAACAAACTCGATTTATTAACATATCACCATTTATGACTCAAGACTGTTGAATTATTTAATTATTTGAAAGTCATAATGGTGTAATGCCCTGACTTTAGCAAATACATCTTATGGGAATCTCAAGGTATCTCTCAGCTAACTAAATGGCACAAATTACACCATACGCAAATTACGCAATTATAGGAGTAGAAGAATCTTCATTGTTACCACATAGGGTGTTTTGATTCAACGGATAATTGTCGGATTGGTTTAGTATTAGCGCTCATAGAGGGCAGAGCTATCTACAAGCACCCAACCTATTCTAACACCCATAGCACATGAAAGGCAATTATTTCTCTATAGTAATCTGGCGGGCTGAGTCTTAAGATTCTCCTTGGTCAAACCGGCCCCCACAAGTTTAATTTTTTTGCTTAAATGTCGTTTGCTGTGGATTTTGGCGTACATTAGATCGAATAGACCAATTGATATAATGATGGTTTATTTCCGAGCATTTGGCTCATGTTATTATACACTCAGAAGGTGTTAATATGAGTGCAAAGGTCGAAATACATCAGAGTTTGGCTTAAAACCTCAAAAACAAATTAATTATATTAAAAAGGTACGTCGTGGTGGAGCTGCGTTGACACAACGAATCCCTCATTATCGCACTTGATGAATATTTGAACATTCCACCTTATGTAGTCTCCCACTTATACAATGTATCTTCAATCAATAAAAAAATCGTTGAGTTTCATTACTTACTAATGAATACTAGGTCCGAGGCAACGAAATACATTGTACTCTCACTTGACATATCAGGTAATCCAACAATCAAATTCTCTCTCTCTCTCTCTCTCTCTCTCTCTCTATATATATATATATATATATATATATATATATATATATAGAGAGAGAGAGAGAGAGAGAGAGNATATATATATATGATTGCTATCTTTACCATTATGAAATCAATAAAAGTATTATGCATCATTTACTATGTATCATATATAAGTAATTAGTCAATTATCTTTAACTTACCAAGACGAATAACTTTGTAGTTAGAGCTATTTCTGGTACATCTGCATATCAATTGTATAACCTAACTGTAACCTACCCTCTATATCAATGGGAACATAGACAGTATAATTGTCCTTTTAGCGAATACAGATATATTCATCTTAACAATTTTAAGGCAAGGGAACAGAATAAAAAATCTATCTGTCCCAGCCAAGACTCGAACCTGGATCTCCTGCTAAGCAGGCAAGCGCTTTACGCTACTAGGACAAACCAGATAAGTTATTAAATTCCCCGCACTAGTGTCGAGAGTCTACCTCCGAGGAGCTGACATTGCCAAGCTGTTTAAATGACTCTCTTTCTTTCAACTTTCAAATCCTCAGTACTTTCCCGCCCCACCCGATCTCCACATTCCCATCTTTATCCTCCTCCCTCTCTTTACAAATCCGCTGCATTTAGTCGCTCCTTCCTCATCAGATCCTCCAGGCTCTGGAACTCGATCCCTATAAATATTCCTAAATCTTCCTCGCTCGCATCCTTTAAATCTCACCTATTTCAACATCTCCTCTCTGTACAATTGGGTATTAGGATCTTGTTTAATCTTTATTTTATCATGAATAATTGTTATTTTATTAGTTTTGAGTTTCATTGTTTTTTCTTGTGTAGCACTCATTTTCTTTTTGTGCCCATATTTTTTTTCTTAATTGTATTTTTAAGTTTTTTTTATTACTTATTTGTTTTATTTCTGTACTTGTAAATATTATCATAGTTATCTTCAAAATATTTTATATTATTAGCCCATTCTTTATTAGACTTAAATGAAATGAATTAACAATTGAAGTGGTAACCAAATTTATAATATTTCACATTACATGAAAATTTATTACATTCTGTTAAATAAAAACATTTTGTAATTTGATTAAAATGAAAAGTAAAAATGACTTTCAATGTCAATCACATGAGGTAAGGAGATGACAATTGAGGTAGGAAATACAATTGAATACCAAAGTTGCTCTTTCTATTAAAAAAAGAGAGGTTCCTTCTAGTCATATTCTTACATATATTTAAATAAATAATGTTTCCCAAAAATTTGAGTAGTATGAACATTAAATAAATTTACGTTTTACTATTAAGTCCCGTGCATATTTTCGTCAATGCAGGTGCTGAAAAACTTTTAAAAAAAAGGTGTTAAATTTCAAAATTTGGTCTGTTTCTTTCCTCCTCTTGATTGATTTCTTTCATTTACCAAAGAATTTCGCGATCCCGGGTAATAAGGTGCTTAAGAGTAATAGGCTAAATGGCTCTCGCTTACAGAAGTGTGTGTATAACCTATATATAAACTACCTTCTTAAATTGTCCAGAGTAGGATCGAGGGAGACCTAGGATATATTTTGAAAGTCTGAACACACTCTTAAGCAAATAGCTAGCTCTCCTTCATTTAATTATGTTTATATTGATGGTAGTCGTGGAAAATCAGATCTATTAAGCTATGCTTTAGACAAACAGAACCATCACTCTGAAGTGAAAAACGAGTTTGCTCGTACTGTTGTATGAGAAGATTCCAGAAAAACGGAATCAAATAAAAGCAGTGGGCTATATTTTGCACAGGTATGCGGGTTGGTGTGGAATTGTAAGAGGATAAACACGCGACACAGGAAACATGCGAGTCTTGTGACGTGGGAACAGATAGACGCAATTAGCCACTTGGGAAGTTCGCTTTTCATCTCTAACCTCTTTGGAAACTGCTTTGGATGGCTGAATAGTCTCGGTGGTGTAATGCCGTTCCACACGCAGCTTTAGATTTGAAACTCTTCTACAGGAAGATGTGTTTTCGACAAGAAAAGGAAGATAAGCTCTCTTACGTACATGAGGAATGAAGTGGAAGACAACAACTTGCAAATTAATACGAAAAATTGTTGGTGGTTGTTGTAAGGGATGGTTTGTTGCGCGACCCTTGTGTAGAAGAATCTCTTATCAAATCAGTGACTGCAGCTATTTCTCTAACTTCGTTAGTGACGTAAAAACTCCCTTCTTGTGACGATTGCATGATTCCTTCATGAACAGAAAGTAAACGTGGCTCCACCATAGTAGTTACTCCTTGCTTTTCGATAACCAGCTGAGCCTCAGAAGGAGTTCGTATCAATCCTGTCCCTTTGTCACTTGCGAACTTTTCCGCGTTGGGGATTGTATCCACTGCAGCGTTGTTTCACGACGACATGGATCGAACACAAATTCATTTATAAAAGAATAAATAAAATAAAATAAAATTTTGTTGTGGGAGTTAACATAAAACTAGAAGCTTTTGAAATCGCACATTTAACAATACATCATAATTAAAAGGTGATTTGAACACAATTCTCGTTAAATAAATTAAATAAGTAAGAAAATCGTCAATTATTTTCGAATGTATATTTGATCCATTATGATGATTAGCTGCGATTAACAGTATTGCATTGAAATGTCAAGAAATGATTAATTGATATTCAGTGAGAGATCCCAAGTACTAACTCAGCAAATTATAGCAATAAATCTAAATAAATAAATCTAAGAAGATGGTGGCTGATCTGGGCATCGGTACAATGAAGAGATGGAGTACTGTACTGTAATCTCTAGAGGACGCCATTTCCTCACTCGTTTACAGGTTTTAACTTCTATTAAAACCCTATACATTACATATTTATTATTTGTTTTTAGAAGGTTATTAACTCTTAAGTTGTATTAAATCTAAAATAAATTTTTTCCATGAAGTAATATAAATACACAGACACTCTCTCTCTCACTCACACATACATGTGAGAGAATTAAATGCCTAAATAATTCAGGGAAAATAGCTGATTTATGAAGCAACTAATTGTTCACCATTCTTGAACAAATGATTTCCTTAATTATAGTTCTATTGTTGAATTCCATAAGTAAATTTTAGTACTTTTATTTATTATCTGATATAGGATGTTCCTTTCTTTAATCTCTACCTAATAATAAATAAAGGCATCAATGTTTAATGTGTCTATTTATTTGTATGTCTCTCTCAGAATCGTTCTTAAAAAAAATATAAATAAAACATTTATTTGTAGTTTAAAAAAAAGTTTAGATACCTGGTAGTTACATATCCACTTACGCAAATAACTGAATGTGTATATAAATTTCAGTGACTTTTTTTTTTGGTTTGTGTGTATTTAGTTAAAATCAATTTCTTATAATCAGTCATGAGAACAAGCTACTAATTACATCATATATTGTGTCACGAATCGGAAAACAGTTATTTGGTATCATTATTAGATGATTTTAGTTGAGGTTCGGTCATAGTAGATCCAAGAAGAATAAAAATTTTTAAAAGATTATCTGCCAACGTTTCGGCTTATATTGTAAGCCATCTTCAGGGCTATCATGAAGAACAGAGAGGACGTCCTGTCCTCAGGAAATAGTCATTTCCATGACTATTTGTTGTTATTTGGTATCGTGTGCATATTCCGGTTTATATATAAAGATAGTATTTTCATTAAGTAAAAGTGAAATTGGTATTAGAAGTGAAATAACAAAAATACTACCATATAAAGACAAAAATCATTGCAACAAATTACTAGTGAACATTTAAAATTTAAAATAAATAAACTGTACTCAACATATTTACATATTACATAGCATATTTACCACAAGCTTTTACTTATTTACCAAAGTGAAAGCACGAGTACCACTACTCAGAAACAATAACCTCCTTCAAAAAGTCCTGTTACTAAAAGCAATACGAGAAGCGTCACGAGTATCCTCAGGTATCAAAGAGGCATATGCCATCCTTCTTGCTATGCATTAGTCTCATTCCCCCTGGAATATGTCAGAGAATTTCATATGGGGTACACAGGGGAAATCCCATATAACCTTTCCTAATAAATTAGTTTCATTTTTCTGTCGTTCAAATAATTAAAATTCAACAAAGATAGTCATGTCGATGTAATTTTGTAAGGCCCCTATGACCATATGTAAGTGTTTGATATATAATTAATTATACATTTCTGGCTTCTGTAATTTCCGGTAAAACTGTTTTTTTTTTTTTTTTGTCTGTGAAGCAAAATGTGAACCCCATCAACAAGACTGCAACTTTCTGTGAGTGCTCACACTCTCACAATTGAGGGGTGTGTATTGTGAAGCACTCTCATAGTTCCATTGTTTTCCACTATACTTCTTGCAGCTGGTTCGACAGCTTACAGATCAATCAATAGATGATTGAACGATTATTTGTAGTTTTTACGCGCTCAACCACTAAGGTTCTCAGAGTCAATCTTTTTTTTTTCTCATATATTATTACCATAATCTATATAATAACCAAACACACACACGCACGCACATATAAATGTTGGGGGGTTTAAAAGAAATATTGGTTTATTTGTAAGAGCCCCAGTCAGCGGATTTTTCTAATTTCGGTGAGGTTGGTTTAAGATAGATTTGAAAAGTAAATCACTAAAGCACAAAATCTATTATTCCTCCAATATTTTTGAGAAACGTTCTATGTCACTTGGGTTTCGAGGGCATTAATACCTGCTCCCCCACATGAATAACTTTTATATATGGGGCAACCTGTATGAGTTTATAAATATATGTATATATATATTTTAAGTTTTAGGTTTGTTGAAGAAATTGTGTTATAATGGAATGCTGCCATTCAGTCATTAACAGATAAGGGTATTATTATAATAATTATTGTGTTGCTAAAGGCTTATTGAGGTTTTTACATAAGGGATAAGTGAGAGATAAGTGTGGGATAGCCCCCAGTTAGAGATAGAGTTCGCGGCGAGAAGGCAGAGACTGGTGCACACACTTGTAGTCCCCCCCCCCCCACCACTCCACCCCCCACCTCTTCCGACCTGCTGGCAGTACGCGACCGGCTGTCTGCGTGTGCGGTGTGACTCTCTCTCTCTCATTCCAGCCACGGACACATCTTCTGTCTTACTGCTTCCTATACCAGCTCACAGGTAAATACATCTCCCATTCGACAGGGAGATAATATTGTCTCGTTATACCTCCATTACTCGTATTTAATCAGGCTGATTAATCACTGTTTATGTTACGCTCTTATTTCACTGTGAAAAGCTATAACTTGACTGCTTATATGACGTACCGACGCCTGAATCAACACGAACCCCTAAAGAGTGCATATGTTTGCCACCTAGTGTCCAGTATCTAGCCGCTAGACTTATATATGTAGCATATCTGACTGTCTTGGACTTGTGAGAGGGGGACATGTGGTCAGCTGTTGGAAGTGACACAGTTAATGTTTACCTGTACAGCTGTTCCAACCTCGCCTTCAGGGCATTGCATTCTAGACCTACTTTTGAGTGGCATCTCTCGGGAACCTGTGAACAGGCCTAAGTGAACTCCCTAATGTCGGACAGTTATTCCTAACTCACCGCTCATTTATTCATTGTTTTGTGAATTTCTCAAATTCAGCTTTTTATGGGCGAAGTTAACGCACTGAAATAATAAAGCCGAGCATTATTCTATTAAGCATCGTCGTTATTTTTGTCACTATTTTAGTATTGAGTAAAATGAGGTGTCGACAAAATGGATTTTGTAGAGGAAGTACATACTGAATATCTGCGAGTACATAATTAAGATAAATGTATCTTGGTCGCCTACAACAATGTCTTGTGGATTTACCCTTTTGGTACTTTATGTTAAAGGCCATCGCCGTCTAAAAGAAAAGTGTGAATCTCTCCTAAAGCCTTGTATGGTTAGACCAATTAGTGTACTGGTGTGAGTAATTAATTCATCCCTTTATTTCATCTCTGTCCCCTTAACAATGAACGATATTTGTACTCATTTACGTTTTTAATAATATGTCAAATGGTACGACTAATAGTATATCAAAGTTAGACATTGATGACGGAAAGTCAGCCATTATAGACAAGATGCAACTCCATATATATTCTACCTGTGCAGGAACCCATGAACATTTCGTGTAAGCGTTTGTGTCAAGTTCTAAGTCTTTAGAGAGTATAACACAACCTCTTACATATTATAATTTACCAAAGTAATGTTAAACATAAAAGTAAAAATAAAAGCAAATATTGCTCCTGCTGAAGGTAAAAGCAAATTAAAGTAAAAACTGAAAATTACCTACCAGTTGTATTATTCCACCAATGGTCTATGAACATTTATAGAGATTCATTTAGTCCAAGTGTGGCTCAGGCCAAACGAAACAGAAAAAAAAAAAACAAAAAATGTGTATAAGATTTCTAAAAACAAGATGTTCCTTTAATTCCCTACTCACTCCCCTTGTCTGATTCTAGCCTAGACAATCTCAAATGGCATATTTGCTATTTCCCGAGTTAAAAACAAAAAAAACAACAAATGCCTGAAGCACCTAGATACACTCTTCAGTATTTATTTTGTTTGTGTACCAGTCTGTCATGTAATCAAATTAGTTACTATCATTTTTGGTTTCTGTCAGTTTGAAGTAGAGAAAACATGACTTTGTTATCAAATTGCTAATTCTGTTTCGTTTGAGACAGTTCTATTCAGAGGAACTAGTTCTCTCAAGCACATTTTTACTCCTATTTATCAGTAGTAACTACTAAACGGGGTAATTCCGAATATTCAAGAGTGTATAACCCCCTCCCTCGAGACTGGCCTACAGATTTCGCTTTAGTATTCAACATCAGATTCGAGAAGTGGCTGAAACAATTCAACTTGTCTTTCATATATATATAAAATCAATTTTGCTTTGGCAAATTAAATCTGTAATTACATTTCTCTTTTGTTGGAGGAGGCCTGTCTGAGAACATTTCCGCTCTATTCACAGCGGGAAATTGTTTTTCGTTAAAAAATAACTTTAATTGTAGCTTTCCTGAGTACAGTTATAATTAATTGGCTGCAGTGGCGCTGCCTGTCTGAAGGGCCGTATGGTCTCACTACACTCTGACTTGGCCTCACAAACATCGGGGCCAAATATTTCTATATGCCCATCTATTTACGCTTTTTTCTTCCTCTAATAGAGTTTAATTTTCAATATTCTTGCGTTATTCCAACTTCCAAATATATATATATTTATATTTTTTTTTTTGCCTCATAGGCAACACATTAGGGTCAAGGAAGAAGGGGATAGTTATGGGTTACGATCTTGTTCTAAACAACCATAGCATAGGGAAAATTTCATTTCTCTATAACAGCTTGTCTTGGGCTTGTGAGAGGCCAACTGCTAAGCTGACTCCTAAAGTAGCAAGGTGGATCTTGTTAATCATTACTCACTGAAGGTTTTCGTTGCCTGCTTTTGTAAGTTTTGAAAAGGAAACGTAATAACTTGCAAAAATATTTACAGAAAAAGTTGATCTTGTAATGTCATTTGATACTTCTCGAGGAATCTGTTTGAAGGTATGCAATTTGAAGATTGTTTATTGGATCATTTATTATTATTAACATCTAACAATCTATTAAATTTATATATATATCGAGACAAACTTTACATAAGTTTTTTAAATAATGATTTTAGTTGTGGTNTATATATATATATATGTTTAATATATCGAGACAAACTTTACATAAGTTTTTTAAATAATGATTTTAGTTGTGGTATATAATCCCTTGTTGAATTTTATACTACAAATGCAAGAGAGCTAGAAAAAAAATGAAACTTACTACCTCAGCCGAGACTCGAACCCGTATCACCTGCTTATCCGGGCAAATATGTTGACCACTGCTCCACTGAGGCAGATTAGGTTATCTCGGGATTAAATGGGATTAAATACCAAACTAAAATCATTAATTAAAAAAGAAATATAGGAAAAAACTAAATTTTAACAAGTAGCCGACAATGTTTGCTCCTCCGAATATAAGAAGATATATTCTTCTTACTTGGGTTTTTAGACTCGGAGTAAAGTGCGGGGACTAGAAGAGATTATCTAAGTTTGGTGGGGTAATTACAAAGTCAGCTCCTATTAGATAAAGTCCATGTCAACTTTACCAAGAATGAATCCAGATCAGCTATTTGAACACTGTCAAGTCTATTGTCGGGGAGAAAGCTATAAGCTTAAACTCTAATCTTAACTGTGCTTAGGCTCGGAATTACATCGAATTTCGCAACACTTGAAGTGATTGACATTTTATTTTATTCAGAGTTAAATGAAAAAGTTTCAGATAATGTTTTGGAAGTGACAGTACTGCAAGAAATATCACAAAGACCTTTATAAAATATAATTTTTCAAATATACAATTCCTTAATCTTTCATTTTAATCCAATTTATAACTCCCCCTTCCATAAATAAATTTTTTATTACCCAGGAATGTACAATGGAAATTTGGAATTAAATAGATTTTGGGAGAAAGACATCAAGAAAGACAAGAAAGGACGGTGACACCTCCACATCATTGAGCTGCCATCGTAAACACCCGTGGCACAGTGAGCTCTCTCTCGAAGACCTACATTGCGTCCTTTGGTCACGGCAAACTGGCTCTCTCTCCCCTCAGAATGGTGTCATATCCCAGTGGCATTGACATGAGATATTGGCATCGAAGGAAAATTGCTGCATGCGCATGTGCGTAGACAGGTTTTAATAAAAATTTAAAAAGCTTTCTTCTTCTCCTCATGGAACTCATTGCAGGTTTGCATCTGTTTGTGAACTCCTGGAGATAGATCAGGGTGGCACTGAGTTCTGCTTGGCAACACTTCCTCCACCCCACTTCTGGAGATAGATAAGGGTGGCACTGAGTTCTGCTTGGCAACACTTCCTCTACCCCACTTCTGATTGGAAGATGAAAGGAAATATTCCATAGAAAATGTTTTATCATGGCGCCTATATGAGCACATTCCTAGATCTGTAGTTGCTTCCAGTAGAACCGACTTGGGATATCTGAAGGAAGTCCATCTTTGCTGGAAGTGGTTTTGGCGAGCTCACTTATCCTATACTAACAATGGGGTTTGCTGCTTCCGGCTTTCTTACTGACCGCTGATGTCAGCAATGCCTTCATAGCTTAAATTAAATTCAAATATAAAGATCATCATTCTTATACATTATTTTGTAATTTTTTTAGGCTTCGATAATGTAAGCTACTTATATAATATAGCCCCAACAAATAAATGCAGTTCGAATAAGAGGATATAAATAAAGATTATATATATATATTTATATATACTTGCA
>KZ807131.1:238245-259090 GCA_000696205.2 Oncopeltus fasciatus
TCAAATGATAATTATATGAATTAAAAAAAAAAAATTCACAAAGACAAAAAGCATAGTGAGATAAACTTAATGACTCTATTTTTAAAAATAAATTGTTTTTATATCTATATTATTCAAAATATAATTTATTTTCCATTATTATTATACGGTTTTGAGGCAGAATTTTTCTTTTTTTGTAATATCATGTACTTGTAGCTGTCCATATAATAATTAATATTATTGAAATTTTGTAAGGAAAAAGTGAATTATAATCCCTAATTATAAGCCTAAAGAAGCGATTGGATAAGAAAGACTCGAGTATTAGGAAGTGTAGATAATTATACTGCTGAGTTATTATCTATAATCAGATCTAAGCATAAAATGTCCCTAGTGGTTCTCATCACAATAAAATAAATATAAGTTTAAAATGAAATAAACAGAGCTCTAAGATTAAATATGACGTATTCTTCCGGAATTATTCTATGTTCAGATTCAGTTGCTGCCTTATTATTCTGTGGAAAGTAAATGATTCGTATGCTGTAAATTATTAGTAATATTTGGGTACCTGGGCACTCGGCTAATAAAAAAAATATACATGCAGATAAATTGACAGATGAAGCTTAGCTACTAAAAAGTCTAGTAATTGGCCTAGCAATTGGTTTATTAGTGATAATTTGAATGACAAGTAACCAATAAATTGGTATTAACCAATACCTTGAATAAGGATAAAGATGGAGTTAGGAGGTAAGCTGTGAGAAATGATGACTCAGACCAATGGAGGAGCTCTACAAGAAGTAATAGGCGGCAATAGGTAATTCTGAGCATTACTATCCGATGCATTCCTACTCAGTAACCAAGAATTTGAGACTACAAACTATCAGTGAAGCATATATGTGCCTTACATTCAGTAAATATATGCTATGAAAAGAGAGATTATCTGAGCTTTTCGACAGAAGTGGGAAAAAATTGTTTTCCGAGAAATCAGAGCATTCACTTCATGTTCTATAATCCTTAGATATAAATAATGCATATATATTTTAGTTGGGGTTCGGTCAAGGTAGATCCAAAAAACACAAATTTGAAAAATTTATTTTTTAATAAAGGATTATCTGCCAACGTTTCGGCTTACATTGTAAGCCATCTTCAGGAGGACGTCCTGTCCCTAAGTTCACATTTCCATGACTGAATTAAGGACAGGACGTCCTCTCTCATCTTCATGATAGCCCTGAAGATGACTTACAATGTAAGCCGAAACGTTGACAGATAATCCTTTATTAAAAAATACATTTTTTAAATTTGTGTTTTTTTGATCTACCTTGACCGAACCCCAGCTAAAATCATCATAGGATAAACCATAAACTTCCTCATAATCAGATCAAATCACAACAAGTAGTGTATTGTATTGAACAAATACCTCACCATGAGTATTGTTAGTTATTATGCTTAAGTGATAAATTTACTTGCAACAAGTGGCCCTTACATAAATATATTTTGACAGAGAGGGTAGATTTCAGGTAAGGCAGAGAGATCTTGTCCAGTGCCTATCTGATAAGTACTAATACTATTTATCTATATACTTTTATGAACACTTGATTGCTCCTCTGTATGCCGTTCACTCAAGATAAGCAATAGAAATCTTCTTGCCTTCTTCTGACCTTGCTATAGGTGAAATTTTCTTTTTAGAAATATGCACTGCTTTTTAGGTTACCAGATGAAAACTGAGTTAATAGACAGATTTTCAATACAACTATGTCGTAATCAGTTCATCTGAGCCCATCAGACTTGACGAGCAGTCGATAAGAGCTACGGTGGAAGTAGTTAATAAAAACATAAAAAGATTGAAGTTCTGGTCATTTTTTTTTTGTTTCTTTAACAGTGATGAGTTGGTTTTTGTGAACAGTTATTTTTTCTTTTTTAATACTCATGGTTTGAAATTATTCTATAAAAATAGTAAGAAATAAAAGAATCGTGTAAGCCATGGTTTTAATGAAAAATGAATTATATTAATAATGTCAATTCTATATAATTAAAAATCCTTCAGTTTATTACTATAATGAATAATACTACTGATAACAATTAGTGATTGTCTGTTAGCCCATTTTGGATGTTATTTGTCATATAAAAACCAGAATGAGTAAGAATAATTTGATGTACGAAAACAATATTCTAAATTTTTTGTGCATAATTTATATATATATATATATANTGAATTAAAAATAAAAATACTGATGGAAAATTCGATATACACTGTGACTGACATTAAAATAACTGTAATCATATATATAGAGAGAGAGAGAGAGAGAGAGAGAGAGAGAGAGAGAGAGAGAGAGAGATTTTAAATTATTAAAGAAGAAACAAAATGGAATTGGTGCTCCCATGAACAATGTATTTAGTCAATTTTTATATTAACATTGTCTATTTCTCATATAACAAATGGATTGGTTCTCTGTGAAATATCTAAGTGTGTGCTGCCTTTTGTGAGATATTGTGAGATAACTAAGCTTGAAGACAGTAATGACACCAAGTTGTTTCAATCTCCACTCTTAATAGAAAATACAAACCCTCTACATATTGACTTCTTCATAAGGGAAATCTATATGACTTATAGCTAGCTATACTAAAAATCTGCTGGAATTGTAAATCTTCCAAACAGATTGTGATTGCAATTGTGAGCGAGGGTGAGTTTACCTGTGTAAACTGATTTGACTCCTGAAGTTCTCCAAGGAGGTCTAAGAGAAAGACCGTCTCTTATGAACTGTGACTGTATCTTGATAGACTGGACATGGATCAGAGGAAGAGAAGAAATTGTATTTACAAAACAGAGAGATGGGTGTAATAGGTATAGTCAGCTGAAGTTGTCTCTAGACTGACCGGGCATGTTCATGGGGAGGAAGCGATCATCAATCCCTGCTCCATTCGTAAATTCCTTCCTTAATATGCGTATTTCTTTTTTCTTATGATGTTAAATAATATAATCGTTGGGAAATTACATTGTACTGCTATTATGTTCATACGATTTTTCGTAATTGAAATAACAATGAAGATTTACGCTTGTAAATTTCGGTCTACTCTAAATCACTTTAAGGATATCACTATAAGGATTATATTACTTATCCTATTTAAATAAAAAAATTAATAATTTTTAATACATAGAATGAAAAGTTTAAATACCAAATTTTATTTCTATAATTTGAAGTTAGATACCCAATACCCTAAATTATATTTTTAAATATCTTTCTTAATATGATATATTGAGAGTGGTGTCATTGGTCACTTTCTCTCCTCATGTGATTGAAAATTGAATGTCATTTTTAATTTCATTGTAATCAAATTACAAAATGTTTTTATTTAGCAGAATGTAATAAATAAATAAAAGTAAAAAAAAAATATTATATTCTTTTTTTCTTTTTAATAAAAAAGTATAATTGTGTAATTTCATTTTTCTCTGACTCACCTTGTAAGTCATCATCAGGGCGGTAGTGATGTCTGGATAGAACTCCAAGGGAGGTTTTTATGGTCTCATCTCAGATTGCAGAACTAAACAACTAAACAAGTAGGCTTACAAGTTAAGTCGAAACGTCGGCAATAATAAAATAATTACCCGACAATTTTGGAGTATTTTATTTTTATAAAATATTTTTCTGGCCGAAACCTGACTAATTTCTCCAGCATAATACTCGACGGCCAACCAACCTCCAACCACCAAGCTTAAATACCGAATTTGGTTTCTAATTTTTAGAATAGCGGACGCTATATAGCGCACATATGTGTATGTGTGTGTGTATGTGTATATATATATATATATACCCATATAACTCTTGATTTTACTTTCTTAAATGTCTTCCTTATTTAATAATGTAAATTCAAGAGTTAAGCGTACTCACGTTTTATAAAATGAAAGACTGATTTCGGTATTTGGGCTTCTCTGTATAAACTGTTAGTTTAGTTTTTATTTTAACTAAATTAGATGAAATTGCGGAGGGGGGGGGGGAGTTAGAAAGCGACCATATTGAACCTTGGTGAATATCTTTAATATTGTTTATGCCATAAAAAAAAAAAAAAATCTACTAAACATAAAAGATGCAAATTTTAATTTTCTAACATTTAATGTCTTTTACAAAGTTTTTACCAATGACGCACAACATTGAATATATTAAATTAAATTGAGAATATGTCTGCAAGATGAGCGAAAATTCTGTCTGGAAGAAGCCCCCAGAGATAACTCGCTCTTGTTTTGAGACCAATGAAAATCCTGGAAAAGTGCTGTCGCTATTTATTCTGGACTCTAGTGTATTATCCAGGGAAGTGAAAAGATGGTGTGGACGTCACGCCCCGTCCTGGAATCTCTAGGCTAATCTCCAGGTAAACAATACTGATTGTCCAAGGGCCGCTCCAGCCATTTGCAACGCCATAGGTGGCGCACCTTTGTCCGCTACAATATTTTGTAGGGGGTGCTCTTTTTCTCCCTCCTCGGGCCATCATCATCATCGATCCTCCGCCGTCTTCACCTCTACGATCCAAGACCAAACCCCTGCATAATTTGAGAATAACTGGATTAAAAGCATTCCAAGGGATTCCACAGCCATACTTGGTAGGAAATCTGCTAGTATTTACACTGCTAGAAAGTGGTAAGAAGAGGTATACATTCCCTTTAAGGATTCATTAAAGATGGACACAGATAGAAGTAAATGAGGAAACTTGTTCGCAAAACAAATGATAATGAAAAACACCATGGAGGGGGAATGCAATGGCGCTAGGCTCCAAGGGGTTGGCATTCCACCCTCTTAATTCATTCTTAAACATGTTCCTTAGTTTGCTTCTTTTGTAGAAAAATTTATAGAAAATGTATGTTGGGAATTCAATTTAATGTTGTTTTTTTTAAATTTAATTCTATAATGTTCCATAGTTATTTAAGTTTTTATCTTAGCCAAGGTTTATGCCTAAATTTGAGCCCTTCATCAGTAACGTGAGACTCAAACGTATCTCATAACCCTGGCGCTCCTATATTGTTTTTTATGTTATTGTTTTTTTGTTTTTTTTTTTTGTTTTTTCCATATTCAGCCGCGATGAAGGCTTGAAACTTAAACTAAATTTTTTTTTTTTTTTTTTTTTTTTTTTTTTAAATATTGTATTTGTTGTGGTATTTAATCCCACATTAATTTTATACTATAAATGCAAGGGAATAGAATAAAAAAATCTTACTACATCAGCCGGGACTCGAACTCGGATCTCCTACTTGTCGGACTGGCATGTTACCAATTACACCACCGAGGCTAGCCCGGCAAGCAGGTGATCCGGGTTCGAGACCAGGCTTAGGTAGTAAGATTTTTTTATTCTTTTCCCTTGGATTCATTGTATAAAATTAATGTGGGATTAAATACTAAAACAAATAAAATATTTAAAAAAGTAAACAAAAGCAAAAAACGAGGGTATAATACATAGCTAACAATGTTAGTTTCTTTGAGCATAAAACGATATATTCGTCTTGCTCGGGGGCTTAGACTCCCAGTAGAGTGCGGGAATATAATGAATCATCTAGCTAGCCTCGGTGTAAGCAGCCCGGTAAGCAAGAGATCCGGGTTCGAGTCCCGGCTTAGGTAGTAAGATTTTTTTATTCTATTCCCTTGAATTTATTGTAAAAACTTTTTTGGTAACAAATTAGTTTAATTATAAAGAAGAATTCTTCAGCTCCCAAAACCGAATTCCTGACAATCTTCTCCTTTTATTTATTGTAATTTTGAAAGTACAAAATTGTGGTGGTAGAGGTTTTGAAGCACCCCGCACGTAATAGGTACTTATTGTTTTGAGACTACCTTATAAATATTTAAACTTGTGTTTATAAACATAACACAAGGTGAAACAGCTTAGCTAAAGGAATCCAATTCGGTCTCCCAATCCTAACGCTATTATATCATATGAAAATATATGGTATTATTCCAATACCGCCCTTTCGAGAAATAACGACCACTCCAATGCCATGGATATTTTGAATAGAATTGTTATGCGTTGACAGCCACTCTCCTTTTTTGCAGATGTGGGCCAACTTAAACAATTCCTCATGTTCCATTAAAGAAGAGTGTGTTGTAAATAAAGGTAAATGGGATTTATTTGAATCTTGGAAATTAGGGGCGGCGATTTGACAATATATCTACAATCAAAAACATCTATCTTCAATCTTCATGAGATTTTACGTAAAAATGGTATAAAATGATTCCTAACACTAATTACAACGAAGATATTGCATATAATAAGAAGATATATATATATATGTTTTTTTTTTGTTTTTTTTACAAGCGAATTGACCACTTAGGATCACGCTACAACTTCATTTCTTTTTCTTGGTGTGGAGTTTCCTTTGTGTCCAATACTCCTTCATGCGTTCGCTGGCCTGCTTCCGTTGTTCTTCTGTCCAGGCTCTTCCGGTCTTCTTAGATCTTTGTGCGGCTTGAATCCCTTCCAAATTATTCACTGTGTTCCTAAATATATTTCTGTCCAACAGTTGATCTTCTGAGATATTGAGTCTTTCCATGTCCGTTTTTGTTTCCTTAATCCATGTTGTTGTGGTTTTCTTTCTCCAGAAGTAATCAAATATCTGTTTAGTAAGTCTATTTTGGTCCATTCTATATAGGTGTCCAAGAAACATCAACCTCCTCTTTTTCATAGTTTCGGAGATTCTTTCTACTTTCTGGTAAACTTCTTCATTACTTCGAAGTTTCCATCCACTTTCGGTTTGAACAGCGCCCATAATTTTTCTGAGGATTCTTCTTTCCAAGACCTCTAGTTTATCCAGCTTGTAGTTCATGGACAGGCATTCACTGGCATATAGGCATTCTGTCTTAACCACAGTGTTGTAGTGTTTTATTTTGGCATTCCAGGATAAGCACTTCTTATTGTAGATATTAAAGTAGGCCAAGAATTATTATAATATAATAATAACATATATATGTTATTATTATATTATATAATAATAATTCTTGGCCTACTTTAAAAACCCCCACTCTCTCGCCTTTTTACGACTTAAAAAAAATGTATTCATTTAACAAATTATGAGAGAAAGCCTAAATACGGAAGTTGATTTCTATATTTAAAATTAAATGTGCCCTCCAGAAAGGCTAAACTAACTCATCTAAGATATTGATGTTTTTTTTTTTTTGGTTGTTTTTTTTTAATGTATCGATCCTCACTCTATACATCAAGTTTTCGGTACTCTCGTTTGTTTGTGCCTTTCATTTATATTTTACTTTTATGTTAAAAAAATATATAAAAAGTTACGAGAAATCGTGAAATAATAGAATTCTTAACGAGAAATTTGCTAGATAAGTAATAATTACTTACTGAATATGCTCTGTGTGATGTGTGTTGGTAAAGAAAGACTAGTTGATGACGTTCTTCCGTTCTTATTATTCATTCCATTTATGTGGTTCCTCTTTGTCCTAGGCGGGTGAAGGGCAGGGGCTTTGTCCTCGCTGCCCTTCCCACGGTCACGCAGTGTTACCAACCCCTGGTCCCAGCGTGCTCCCTTCCTCCGCCTCCTTTATACCCCCCCCCCCCCCCCGGAGTTTTCTTTCAAATTACCCCGCTCTTTTCATCGGACAAAAGATAAACTCTTCCTCGCCGCTAACTACGCAAATAACCGAACCTCATCTCTCAGTGTGTTTTCCCCTCATTTCCCCACGCATTCTGGACTCGTGTGCCATGTGAGACGGAAGTATTAGTTGGATCTGTACTGGGGGGTTAAACAGCTCCATTCCGAAGATGGGAGTCTTGGGCTATAACTCACCAAAATGAACTAGACAAGTAAAAAGTAGAAGATGCTTATTAGATTCTGAGCTCTCCAGATTTAGGATGTTCTCTGGAACACTAGAACAAACGAACCACGTAATGGTTTCCTAAAAAATGAAATAAAAAATTAATCATGTCAGGGGGAGATTATGTGATTAGCTTATCCTGTAATCAAATTTCGAGTTCAGGGTAAGCATTGCATGGACAATTGTTATTAATTAATAAAGTATAATTAATAATTTCATATTCATTGTTCTCTACAAGATTCTCATATTTGATGGCGTCATTTATGAAATATTTTCAAATTAGTTAATGAGATCATAGAAAACTAATAAATACATAAAATAATAAAATGGAAACTTCTGTTAAATTAACGAAGTGCTATAAAAAAAACAAATTCTTCTTAATTCTGTTTTCGGGCTAGTGTCAGGATCAGGTGGTAAGCCTTTCTTGTCGATTTCTACTAACTAAGAAATAAAATGGACGAGATAAATTACTTACAGCTTATTAAAATAGTATGTACAAATAAACATAAATTGCTTATTTACAAAGAGACCTCAGAACTACTTGCTTCATTCTCTGCACTCACTAATTACTGATTTCAGTGTCACCAGCAGTGCAAGGGCCCGGATTAAGATCTGGCGATCTAGGGCTGCTTAAAACTGAAGGGATCCACTAACTTAAACTTAAGATACAATAAGTCTTCCTGGATCAGGCAGACTGAGATGAATTGAGTAGCTTTCTGAGAAAATATGTTTTCCTTTTTTAAATAGATTGGTGTCGTAAGAAAGCAGGTGGCCACTAGAACCACAACACTGACAAATCACTTAGATAATATTTCCAAACTCCTTTCAATTGAAATTGAAGACTAGCTGCTGAGCTCTTTTTATTGTTAGCTTTATAAAACTTAAGATACAATAAACCATTTATAATAATTACCAGTTTTTTTCTACCCTTAAAATTTTATCAATAGGGTTGCATATTCATTTTTATATGATTTATTTAATGTTAATGACATCCAAACTCCTTGTATAATTAAGTGAAATGCATGCCAGTGATGTTGTGGGGTTAAATATGTGTAAAATCATAAAGTGATTCTCTGCCTGTGAGAAATTGAATACACTATTGTATGTTACAGAGACTTCAGCCGGCTGGACAAATCTGATGTGTACGGTAACAACGAGTTGGCTTTCCGAGTTGCTGAACGACACCTTGGCATCCCTGCACTCCTAGATGCAGAGGATATGGCTGAGTATCCTGTCCCAGATAGACTCTCCATCCTCACCTACCTGTCCCAGTTCTACCAGGCCTTCGCCTCCAATAGTGAGTATTCTTTATTCACTACTTATTACAGAGTAACACCGCTTCTTGAAGTAATTATCTTTCCGATTCTGCCAAAGGCCTAAAGTTTTATTTACTTTATTAATTTGTCTTTCTGATTGAAGTGGGTGGAGATGCACCACTCTGGCTAAAGAACAGAGGTGACTGTTTAGTCCAAAGCTTAATGTGTAGTGAAATGTACCTTTAAATTTTTAGTGTGTTACTCTACTTCAGGTTCAGAGAGAAAATTATTCATTTAAAATTTTTTTGGCTAAAATTTTGATTTAATGAGAGCTGTAGCAATTATTATTAATATTATTAATATTGTTAGTTAAATACATGATTTGTTAAGTGTACCATTTGTAAGAAGCAAAAGAAAATATAATTGGCAAATTTAATTTATACTTTCGAAAGGTAAAGGAAAAATCATGAAAAATAGAAAACTATAGTCTTAATTAAGATAATACAATCTTAACTCTGAGTCATAGCTTGTAACTTTTTCAATGTTAATTAGTCCATTTAATTCAAAAAAGCATTTTGAAAACAAATTCAGTATAGCTCACAGCCATTTTTAAAAGAATCAAGATTATCATGAAAATGATAGAATAAAAAATTTTTTCTAAATAAATCCATCATGAAGAAGCATCTTTTCCTTGTTTTGTAATATATATATATATATATATATAATATTTTTATTTACCTGTACATGTTTTAGTCTCAAAAATTTTCAGAATAAAAAAAAAGCAAATTCATTACTTAAGCTTTCTTCTTTTAACAGTTGGATGGCTCTGTGTTAATGGTTATCCAGCCAGGGGTAGGAGGGGTTTAAAGGAGAACCAAATTTCAGAATCATTATTAATAATTTTATCATTATAGTTTTAAGACAAAAATTAATATAAAACATGCAGTTTTCTAACTGCAGACAATTTCATTTTCTAATATTTTTGTCCAATAACAATTTTGTAGAAATAATACATACTTCTGCAGATAGTAAGGAGTATAATTATGAACATATTGTAGCCTCTTTTAAAAAAAATATATATGGTTTTAAAACAGGGAAACCATATATTTTAGCTTCGTTCTGCAATTTGTTAGAAAGATTTGAAAGGCTACAAGAGAGGAGGGGTTTACAGACATTGGCATTCAAGAATATTGACATTATAATTTTTGTTAATTTGTGAAGGAAAAAAATAAAGGATAATATATATAAAAAAACATTTTCTAACTTTTATGTTTTATAACAATTTTACAATATATAGGTATAAGAATGATATTAAGACTATGAATAAGATGTTTGAGCTCCTCCACTTCTTCTGATCTACTACTACTACTTTTCCTCCTCATGTTTTTTTTTTTGGTTTCTTAGGTTTTTAGAGTTAGAATTTAAAAAATCTTGCTACCTCAGCCGGGACTCGAACGCAGGTCTCCTGCTTTCAAGGCAAGTATACACCACCAAGGCTAGCTAGATAATCTCTTTTACTACCCGCACTTTACTCCGAGTCTAAACCACCAAGTAAGAGGAATATATCATTTTAGGCTCCTTCGAGTATGAGACAATATATTCCAGGCCAGCCTGGAAAGCAGGTGACCTACCCCTATCCAGCTAGCCTCGGTGGTGGCCAGCATACTTACACGGAAAGCAGGAGACCCGTGTTTGAATCTCGGCTGAGGTAGCAAGATTTTTTTATTCTAACTCCCTTGCTTTACTTGTATAAAATTTAACGTAGGATTACATACCACTACTAAAATCATTATTTAAAAATAAATATAGGAAAAACGAGAGTCTAACAAATAGCCGACAATCTAAGCTCCTTCAAGCATAAGACGATATATTTGTCTTGCTTGTGGGTTTAGACTCGGAGTAAAGTGCAGGAAGTAAAAGAAGATTATCTAGCTTGCCTTGGTGGTGTAGTGGCCAGCATATTTGCCTGGAAAGCAGGAGACCCGGGTTCGAGTCCCGGCTGAGGTACCAAGATTTTTTTTATTCTAACTCCCTTCCACTTAAATCATTATTTAAAAAACAATTATTTATATTTTCTGTTTAACAGCAAATCTTGATTTAAAAATTTGTAAGCTCATTTGGGCATAATTTTCATATAAATTCCAATTAACTTGGTGCCTAGCATTAAAATAAGCATTGAAATACATATTTTTTTAAACTAAAAGAAATGATTTATTAAGAGTATCATGGTTTACTAATGTTCAATAGAAAAATTTTATCACTACCTGTAATTATGTCCTAAACTCAATGAATCTTCATACTTCACTTATATTCTTTATAGTTAAAATTAATATTCTTTGGTGTACTTAATAATTCATAAAATTCAAAATTAATAATAGTGATTATCTGAAATTTGCATTAAAAAATAAAAAAATAAAACTATAATGCTAAGGAATTAATTTAGTACCTTTTTTAAAAAATTATTTACAGTAGAATTGTGTGTATGTTGTGTGCATGAATGCATGCATGTGCACTTATTGTGTGTATGATGATAATCTATTATTCCTTATCTGACACCTATCTGACTATATTTCTCACTTTGCCTGTTTGTACTGTGACCTGTTGCAAATTGACTGTGAATCTTGTAAAAAAAAAAAAAAAAAAATTCTAATTAATTTAATTATTTTAATAGTTAAAAAGTAATGAAGCCTGAGAACAATTATTATATTATTACTGCTTTTTTTCACTAACAAAACCCACATTGGCTTAACTTGCATCAATGAATCTTGCATTTTCCTTTCAATCTGAGTTATGTTACTTAATAGTTGACAATGATTGCTTGATTGCCCAGCACAATGATGTTTTGTACTCATAAGAATGCTTGCACAAAATTAGTAAATCGAAGGCCACCTTACAACAGAGATCTCATAATCTGGACAAATGAGTAATGGTAATGATGGTTTTATTTAAGAATACTGTTACAAAAACAAAGTTCATAAATTTACTCCTGTGTAAGTAAAAACAATGTTAACATTTATTTAGATACATTTAATAAATTATGAAGGAATGTAAAAGAATTTTTTAGGAAAAATGTATGAACTAGTTTTCAATTTTGCTATGTACCAAAAACAACTTATATATATTGTGTGATAAGAAGAAAAGTTGAGATAGCTCACTCAGCCAAATGTACAAGCATTTATATAGAATAAATGGTCAGAATTCAAAAGTTTAGCCCTCAATGCTGAAATTTTAAGCTTTCTAACTTGTACTCTATGATTGTTTATTTACACATAAAAAACTTCTATTTTTCATGTTTTTGTAATAAGATTTTTTGTAAATTTTTAATTAATTTCTATGTAGTAATCAGTTCTATAAATTTATATGTAAGTAATATGTATTTATATGCAACTATAAATTTCAATGATCAAAAGATTATTGAAATTTAATTCAATTCTTTCTTTGAACCAATCTAGTATGTATATATATGCTGCTATACTTATTATTGTCATTATAATTTGGAGCAGTAGTAGCAGTTCAGTTTCATATCAAACCATGGTTTTTACACATTTTAAACTTAAGAAATTTATGTTACTTAAACACAATGAAACTTGGTACCTATCATTTTTAAAAAAAATTTATTGGAGTTATTTATTTTAAAAATAAGCCCAGAAGGGAGACATATGAAGAATGTATTTATTCTCGACCCACGACACAGTAGAGAAGATATGTGGTCAATTCAACTTTCTGGGCCCCTGATTTTCCCATTCAATAAAGGATGGTTCTCTATTTGGGCTGGTTATTTCCCAGAAGCACACCAGGAATCTTTTGGATCATTACAAAGAGAAGCACTGATAAGAAAAAACAGCAACTGTGCACTGTTAGCATTGAATGTGGGACTTTTGGCTTAGCAGTCCGGTACCTTAACCACCAGACCACCATGCCTACTGGTGTTATTTACAATGAATCCTATTTAAGATAAAACAACTGTTACTACATAAATTTCTGTCATTTACTTTAATTTAAAAAGAGAAAAAGTACACATAAATATAAATAAATTCAAAACAATATTTCACCTATGTCATTTTTAAGTATGTTTTCACATTGCAACAAATTCCGAAGATAGTTTTTCTAATGAAAGTTTTTTTGTCGTTGAAAGGTTTAGGAAATAATATATCAACTGAGGACATAAATATTTATAGAATATACTGTTTAAAATGGGAGCCTCACCACCCTTTAAAACACCTAATACCTGTTATATATCTTTGAAAGAGGATAGGTCACTGAGTTACTGATTGTTTTTATTTCTTGGCAGAACTATGAGTGGAAAATAAAAGGTTTCCTATCATTGAAAGGTGATTATATTTCCAGTAGTAAGTCTTCTCACCTCCTAGCCATCCTTATCATATAAGTCTTCTGACCAATTTGTCATTATAACCAAGTTTCTGAAAATCTTTAATTATGCACTTCTTACCTGGCTTAATGTCATTCATTTGAATGCTTGAAATTTAATTTTCCTTTACTCAGAGTCTCCCTCTCCCTGGCACCAGTGTTATCCTCCTGGGCCCTGAAGATGAGCTTTTAGACCTTAAAAGTCCTCGAGTCTAACAAATAAATAAAATTGTGCGAATATTAGAGTTCTTAATTTTGAGGAAGACCTTTTTCAATACAGTAACTTTGTCTATTTGTCACAAATGACCAGATAGGGAGTCCAAGAAATGTTTTCTTTTTGCAACTTAAAATTTTGCTAAATGCCTTTCAGTAGGAATTTATTAAATATCAAATAAATAAAAATAAATAAATAATTTGATCTTACAAGCTGCTGAAGAAAAGTGGAAAATAAAAGATGTTAAGACTGGCTTCAGTCTACTAGGGAGAGAAGAGTGGGGTAAACACTCAATATTTATGAATGTGTTCTTGAATGTCTTCTTTAATACACATTTCTCATAGAAATGCCATTGAATATAAATGCTTAAAAAATATATTTTCCATCTTTATATTATATAAATTTATGTTTTCACAATTGCAACAAATATAATAATAAATGTTCTTTAAACCCCATCCCACATTTGCACTAGCTTAGTTTCGGTTTACATTTCCTTGATTAGACCATCAGACAAAAAACAATTGAAAATATTAGTACTAGAAGAATTTGTTGGGAAGTGAGTGATGCCAGTAGCTTATTGATTTTCGTAGAGTTATAATACTGAAAGTTATGAAAGGCAAGTGAAGTCTCTATAAAGCTGTGAATGGCCCCCTCCTCACCACTGAGACAAAAGTCCTATCTATCTAGATTTTTCATTACAAATGCCTTCACTGTTCTTCCTTCATCTGGTTATGATGTCTTGTTTTTAGGTATATTTTCTGTATTGTTCCTCACAAACGTGATTGATAATACATAATTTACACTTATGACTCTCACTGTGAATGTTCTCCAATATACCACTCTGGTTAGTTATCAGCTAAAGCTTCATATTTATCTCTTTATAATGAAAGTTTATTAAATGAGTGTAAGGACAAATACTTAAGCACTATTTATTTTTCAAAATTAAACTGAATATAGATATTTTATCTAGTTACAGCTTTCCTAAGCTTTAGAGGCCTATTAAAATTTATTGGCTTTCTCTTTGGGTCTGTAACAGTTCGAACAATCCCTCTATCTATTTTATCCTTTAGGAAAACTGAGTTTTAATTTATATGTTTACCATACCATGTGAAAATAAATCAAGATTTTTTGCAGATCCATGATTTAATAGCCTACAACATTTGGGTGTAACTTACATCTTTCAGTTTTAAAATTTTTTATTTATATTTTCTTAATACTTTATTTTGTATTTTGTTGTCTTTTAGGCTCATCGCCTGTGAAAAAAACCTCTTCTGATTCTGCTGACAACTCACTAGTATCCCTAGTGCAGGGTAATGTCCAGCCCCAGCCAAAAATGGTATGGAGCTTGTCATTTAATGATTGGCACATTGCATGCACTTGGTTTATTAAAAAAGGATTTCTTTGCATTTTTTTATTTTTTATTTTATTTATTTTTTTTTTTTTGTCTTGGGTTGGTTTATTTTAATTTTATTACTTAGTTTTATTTTTGTGTTTGCCATCTACATATTTTTGGAACTTGCTTTTCTTGCTATTGAATATTAATTACTTTTATCTGCATGCCCACTTCACTTTATTTATTCTAGCACAAGCATTACACACTAAAAGCGCTGTTAAAAGGGCTAAGTGTTTATATTTGTAAATATAACTTTTTTTTTTAGGCCTTTATGCTTTCTCCGACAAATATTCTACAAATATAATAAAAAATTTAAAGTTACAACTAAAATAATAAAACATAAAATATTGTTGTGATTGTTGTTAAATTTTATAGAAGAAAATATAAGTTTCAGAAATTAGAAAATTAAAACTATTTGATTATGAGGTCACTTTTATTAACTAGCTTTGAGTGTCATTCTCCAATAATAATCTGTATGTGAGCGTATAAAAGACTAATAGGAAGAAATCACATAACATATATGATATATGGGTGCCTTAAGAGTGTAAATAAAATGACTATTTTCAATTTTTCAATAATTCTTTCAAATAAAATAAAATATGATTTTGTGATTTCAAGCAGTTATACAAGGAATTAAAGCTCCAAACTGTTTATTTATTATTAGAATCATTCTTTCAAAGAAAATTTGTGCAGAAGTTGGCAATTTTAAATGAAATAAAATTAAACTCCTTAAATGAACTTCTGTTGAAAACCCAACAAATATAATTGAAGATTCTCAATAAGTAAAACAAATTGCATTATGATAATAATAAATTACTCTTGAGTTTAAGTAAATAAATTCTCTGAAATTAAAGAGAAAGTTATATATTTATGAAACTTTGAATTTACCATATTTTTAGCTTTGCCAATGCTGAGCTGGTGAAGGTTTGTTGAAATTTATCAAAAGCCAGGTACCGTGCACCAATGCGAATTGATTCATTTTCTTAAAGGAAATCTGCTAAAGGAAAAGTTTGTTGCCTCTTTTTTAGTACCCTCTTTCTATCTATACTTATTTTTATGAAAAATTCTATAACAAACTTTCTTTTATGCAATTTTAAAATGAAATTGTCAGTAGCAGAGCAAAAATCTATAATTTCAGTACCCTTTTCCTTTACTTCTCCTGAAGTAATTCTTCCTAGTCTAATTTTGCTTCAAAATAATGTAGCTCTTCATCAGACTGAGGAATTTTCTTCCTTTAGAATTTGTGACATAATTTAAAAGCACAGTATGTTATATATTCAAAAAAATAAAAGAATACCGACACAATTTCTTAGTAAACTACACACAGACATCATGGTTTAGGGGATCTTAAAATGCAAAGATTTATAAGAAATCAAAACTGTTTTTATTTTCTCATGTCTACTAAAGTTTTCTTGAAGTTAAATAAGAAATAATTTCTGTCTGCTTGACTTTTTCTCAATAATGAAGAAAATTTGGACAAACTTTAATAAAATTTAAGATTTATTTATCTTCTGGACAGTATTAGGCTGGACTTCTTGATTGCACACTATGATGATAGTAAAAAGAATTAATTATAGATTAATAGTTAATAAAATTAAAAATTCATCAAATCCTTAAATTAAGGATTAAATATTTAGATTTCACTTAGATTATTAGATGTATTTGTATATCGAACCCCAAATAAATAAAATCCAAATGAACATTATTCTAATAATTTATTAGACTTGATTATTTATTTACTTTAACGAAATTTCATATAAAACATTTATAAGCATTTGAAATTATTTTTGCTACTTTAATTTATGGAAGGACTGTTAATAAATGGGTCTACTGAAAACCTAATGATTTTCTTTGATGTTGAGAGCAATTTAAGTTTTCTTCTCAGCAAAATTTCTAATCCATAATTTTTTTCCTCATTGAAGTTTAAAATATGATTAATCCTGTATACTTAATCTGACCGGTTCTGGTTATGATGTTTACAAAGTAGGCATATCCACAATTTATAAATTCGTATCCTATTGAGTTTTGTTTAAATATATAAAATTAAAATTGTATGCATATAGTGTATAAGAAATTTTATAAATTTATTTTGATTATAGGTAACCTCCGACTTCTGTGATACCTATAATCAAAAATAAAGTAATGAATAATGTTCTATTATAAATTAATTAATTAATTTTTTTTATTATTTCTTAATGCTCTATGTGCATAAAATTTTAATTTTAAATATTGAAACAAAACTCAATAGGATATGGAATGATATGCTTACTATATAAAATTCAAAATTACTATTGTAAGGGGAACCTGATAATTACTTTTTTTTTAAATCAAATATAATTATTTTCAGTAAAGAAATTAAATGATTAATATATGAATGGGATATAATAATTTCCTTGTCCTTTGTCAGTGAGAGTGACAAAGAAATTATGGTAGTTACTAAAAAGTCTTGGATTGAGTTAAGCCTGAAACTTCTATTTGAAAATCATCATATCTAAAAATCAATACAGAGTAAGTGATCGTAATTCATACAAAATAAATATAGTATAAAAGTTTAAAATATATAAATCTATGATCTAAGCAACTTTACTTTGCAAGCCCCAAGTCTGGGGTTTTTCAGAAAATTGGCAGGGGTTCAAAAATGACTATGATACATATTTCGAGGACCGGAGAGAAGACAATCGAATATAGGTAAAGAATATATGCTAATTCTCAGACAGCCAGTGTCCTGGGAAAGACCTCTCTCAAGTGCCTAAGCATATTCAAACAAAGTATAAAATCTTTCTATTCTAAAAGGTTATTTCCACCACCAATGAATATAGAACTGTCATACCTTCCTTGAAGACAGACAGTAACAGTGAATGCATGTATTCGGCAAGAAGATGGACAATGTCCGAAAGCGCTCGCCAACAGATGGTTTGCAGAAACCAATGAAGACGGACAATGGGAGGTATGACAGTTCTTTCTATTCTTGTAACTTCAGTACTAAGATATTTTGTGTTTAGAGACATCACTCAACCTAATATTCATCAAAACTCTAATGTGCACTTAAATTATATAGCTTAGGTTTTAACTTTAGAAATTGGCTTTAGATTGGAAAGTCCATATATGGAAAGCAAAGAAAAGTATTGAAAGAAAAATGTTTTAGTATGTTGAAATAAGAAGAAACTGGTAGGTTGAGAGAGTACCATAGGTTCTTCAAAATAAAACTGAAATATTCCTGGAAAAGGTGACCTGGAGATGTTAGAAAAAAATTAGAGAAAACGGCTCGGTATGTTTTGTCATACACTTAACAGACAACTAAAGCATCTTGGCACATATCTTTATAAAGATAGAAGAGAAGAGGCTTGTCCCAAGGAGAAAATTAACCTGAATTATCTTAATTCTTGTTAAGAGAGAAGAGAGAAGTTTATACATATTATGTAATCTCTGAAAAATGAGTCATTGGAACATTTCTTAGCCACTAATATTAGCAAGCTATAGATGGGACTGCTTCGGTAAGACCAATCTCATATGATATGATGTTTTAAGAATACTAAATGCCAGGACTGAAAGAAATTAGTAATGTATATTAAATTGGTGATGTTACACTGGAGATACCTCTTTGATAAGTATAACTCAAACTGATGATATTTAACAGCACTATTAGAGCCCTCTCTGCAGGTGATAAAGAAAATATACATGTTCAACCAATTAGCCAGGCTCAACATACATTACTTTGATTGTTAATATACTGTAGTACATATTAGAACTAGTAATTTGTCTATAGTTGTTGGACTAATAAAAAATTATACGCAGTACAAAAGGAGTTTCTCTTTACAATATTTATATCTCATATATGCATATTAAAGTTAAAATAAATGTACCATATACTAAACATATATTTCTATAATTTTTTGAGGATAACCAAAATTTATTTTGTTTTAAAAAATAACTAGTTTCCAATAAATAATTATTCTGAACTATGTAGAGTAAATAATTGTATTTATTATTTTATGAAACCTGGAAAAATTTTTACCACGTTTTACTTTGATATGTGAACATGTAATGAAGAATCACTATACTGTCAATAAATTTGATAATTTAAATAAATTAAANCGTCTGTCAAGCAATTTATGGATTAGCATGTGATTTTATATTTTTAATATTTTGTTTTTCCTTTTATTCTGATATCCAGAAAAAAAAAAAAAAAGAAAAAAAATTATTTCAAATAGATTGTTCTTTTGTGGTGTCAAATTTGTCATATATTTTTGAAATTTTTTTCTGCTTTTAATTGTGTTATTTACTAAATATGTGTTCTAAGAGTTATACAATATAGGAAATAAATTTAGAAGTAGGAAGCACTTAACAGCAGGCAACAAATATAGCCCAATGAACCAGGTTAATAAAAATTTCATACTTAGGGGCAATTGAACAAATGACAGGAAGTATTATATTTTGCTTATAACCTTCCAATATTTTAATAAGAAATAAATTAAATTTTTTTAGGATGAAATAGTAAAATGTATCCACCTTTTCTCCATAATTATTTTTATATTGTTGATTGATTTATGAAAATCATTTAATTTATTATTGATTCATTTATTTATTTTATTAAAATGAACTTTATATTGTGTTTTAATTTATTAAAATGACTGAATTTTGATTATTGTTAAATGATTTTTATTATGCATGTATATTTACTCCAGTCAGACATTAAATTTTATAGCTCCTGAAGATGGCTTATTAGAGCCTAACATGTTTTAATAGTAAATAAATAATTGAGAGAAAGACACGTTTCATTATTTCTTGCTAACCAAGAAACCCACAATATGCTTAACCAATGTATGAAATTTTGTTATTTATCTTTCTTCTGAGACTTGCAATCTCACATACCTAATTTCTAATATAAGTAGATATTTATCAACTTTTGAAACATTTACTAAAATGTGCACTACATTCTTTTAATTTTTTAAATTTTGTAAATGAGCATTATGAGAATGAGACAAAATATTTTATAGTCAGTAGGTTGTTGGAATTATTTCTATTAGCTTATGCATGAATTTTTTTTTTGTTATGTTATTTACCTATTTGTCTTCTAGCCTTCTGACAAATGTTTTTAGTTTTAGTTTTTTACTTCTTACTCCCTTTAGTTTTATTTAGTTTCGCCTCTACTTTTTATATTATAATAAATCAAAATTTGTTCAAACATTTTTAAAAAAATTTAAAAGTAATGATTCGCTTCTGATGAGTAAAATGTTCCTTTATAGCAAGCCATATTTAATTAATTATTATGATATTGTGTTTTGTTTTAGAAATACTTAATTAAGTAATTTACAAAATAAGTTTATACAAGTTTCACAATGTGGGGTTAGTTTTACTGAAAAATAGGCATTAAATTTGTGATTAACCCACTTAAATGTTAAAAGCATTGAATGAAGCAGAGGTGATGGAGTGTAAACTCAGACTTGTATTATGCATGTGTTAGCAAGGGAAACTGAGCCTGTGGTATTAGGTCACCAGGTGGTTCAAGGGGCTCTCTTATCTCAGTCAGATAAGAGTATCTTTCTCTCAACTGCCCATTTTGCACCTTACTGCTTTTATGTGAGTGCATCTTTATTTGAGCAAACCTGTAAAAAATAATTCGTGTGTATGTGCTAATCGTTAAGTGTGTTATAAACCTGCTTCCCAAAAATTACTTCTGAAAAATCCTTTGAAGAAAGTATATTATTCCGGGGAAAATAGTCAATACCTATTGCATTTGGTATGGCCATGAGCTGCATGATTTCGGAAGTTATTTTATTTTAAAATAATATAAAAATTTCAGAATATACACACAAACTACACATAT
>KZ807131.1:259106-274472 GCA_000696205.2 Oncopeltus fasciatus
ATAAAGCTTTAAAAAAAATAATGATCTAGTCACAAGAAAAGGATTTAAATGATATATTTGCCTTGATAAATAAATACTCATAATAAATACTCACCATCATGTTCTATTATTCATTTTTTAATAGCCTTTCCTAGTTTCATTTTAAATCATGTATTAAATTAAATTTTTAATTAAATATACACATTTATTTGTATTTAAAAGAAAGTTACTCAAACAATTAATTTTATTTTCTACTGTAAATATTCTTTAAAATGGTTGTCTGAAAAGTTAACACACTTCCAGAAATAATAAAGTTTTAGAACTGAGGTTTGATTGATATTAATTGTTGTTTCACTTTGTTGTTGTCCTTTTGTTGAGTGTTTTTGTATGTGTATATGTATATGTGTGAGGTTTTACCCAGGCTGTACGGATGACAACAAGGTGAGACTCCCTCACTGTCTTTGCTTCTGTCTTCATATTACAGCTTGTTAACTAACCCCACATTGTTCTGTCCTGTAGGAAGATTCTCTCGACCTAATGGGGCAGTACAAACCAGAAATATTCTGCTAGAAGGTAATTTCATGTTTTTTTGTTTTTTTTTCATGTGCAAATAACCTCTTAATGCATTTAAAATGTTTTCATTAATGTAAATTTAATTATCTTGCATTTTACTTGGTTTTATGCTTTTTACAATTGATGCATGCACTCTTGCCAGAGGTGTGTCTAATAATGCTAATTATAATACCTGATGGCTAGCTAGAGCATTAGCACCTCACTAAAAATAGCTTGGTCTCTAAATACCCTGTGTGGCCGGTCTTGCTGGTTTTCAATGTTTCATAAAATATAAGTATTATATTTCTTAATCTCTGTTAAGTGTGAGCTTTCACAAAATTTAATGTAAGTTCATCTCTACACTTTACTAACACTGTCAGTCATTAGTTATTGTGATAAAAGCAAATCACTTCCTGTCCTTCAAATGCCGCATCCTGCTTTGAATTTGTTATGTTGTGCAAATTGTGGTAAGTGACCAGTAGCAAACTCTGCATAGCAATGAGGGCTGATTCTATTCCCACTATCCCAGTCCTCCTTAGTCACTTTCAGAACATTCTTCAGTCTTATGTTACTTTATGTAGTATCCTTCAATTTGCAATGTTAAATATTATTTTTAATGGCTTTATAATTGCTGCTCATGATAATAGGCACTAATTTGTAAGTTTTTTAAATCAACTTCATAATCTCAACAGCATTAATTTTATACATATATATTTAAATAATTAAACACAGTGACAATAATCAATCAAATTACATTATTCATGGAGAAATTAAACACTAAAAGAAGAAAGTGCTTCATATTGAACACAAATTTTTGTAATTTGCCCAATAAATTTTTTTTTTTCCCTTGGTGTGAGTTATTTTTTTTTTTTTTTTTGAGGCTTAATAAATAAAATAACAAGTAATAGTAAATAATATTTTGTTTTTATAATTCAATTTCTATNTTTTTTTTTTTTTTTTTTTTTTTTTTTTTTTTTTTTTTTTTTTTTTTTTTTTTATGAGGCTTAATAAATAAAATAACAAGTAATAGTAAATAATATTTTGTTTTTATAATTCAATTTCTATTTATTTAGTCAGTTGTTTTTTTTTATTAATAGGATATTGTAAACTTTCTTTGTTGTTTCAGATGTTAATATTTCATACAAATGTAAAGCAAATAATATTATAACCTTATCTGTTTCTTAACATAATATTTATTTTTCTTTGTAATTCATTTTGTTTATGAGGATCAATAATTTTAAATTCATGCTTAAGCTCGCCTTAGTTCTGTTGTATGACAAAATATATCTAATGTCAATTAATATCCTGTCCAGACTTATACCAGAAACTAATGTAGTTAATAATAGTCATATCTATATTTTTGAAAAACATACCAAATAAATTACTGTGGCTCTCTATTCTCTACATATTTATTCTTTTAATTGATTTTATTTTCTTAAATTTTGAAAAATTTCAAATTTTAAGAAAATAAAATCATAAAATTTCATTGAAAGTAGGCAGCTTCATTTATAATAATGAGTGTCGGAATTTTTGTATTAGTTGTACTAATTTACAATGTATAATTTGTCACTATTCCAAATGAAGTACTATAAATTTAACCATTCTCATTCTGTTGTTTAAGTTTTCCTATTCTTTATTTTTCTATTTTTTTTTTTTTTTTAATGAAAATTTCATCAAAATTCATTTCAATCATACAATGAACTAGAAAAAAACTAAATCAGCCAGGGAGGTAGAGAGTTTTTTTCTAGCTCCCTGTAGGATTCAAATTAATAATAATATGTGGGATTACTTTACCACAATTATCATAATGATTTGAATTTCATTAAAATGTTTAATGAAAAATTATATTTATTTTAAAATNAAATATATTTTTAATTTACAATGTTTTTTTTTTAAATTAATTTCTTCTAAAATTCGGCATTTATTATCCAAATTTATCTAATCAAGTATATAATCTTCATGTATTATGACATTTTCCCATATTTTAGGCAGGGTCTTGATTCCCTGTTTATATAATTAGGTGCTTTGTAAAAAACAAAACAAAAAAAAACAACCTATAATGGCATTTTTAGTTTGACTTTTTTATTTAAATGTTTTACAAGAAAGTAAGTGTTGAAGTTATTGGGAAAAATGATAACCAGGTAGGGCAATATCAGGCTTTAACTTGGATAAAAAAGAATTTACATCATATTTTGTAATATTTTAAGCACTGTCTTTCTGAAGAAATATTTAAAGAGAAATAGTGAAATTTATTTTTCATTTTACATTTCTTAGATCCCAAGCCATTATTTTTTATAAGCAGTGTATCAAAACCCGGCCTATAAGATAGGAGAATATTATCATAAATTAAAGTGACGATGTAATTGGATAGTTATTTTTACTTAATAAATGATGCATTTTTTAAACTAAAATCTTTTCCCCATCAATATTTTTACTAATCCTATATTTAGTAAGCTTGGACCTTAAGAATGGATATTTAACAAAAATGAATTTATTATCTATTAGCTGAAATTCAATTTTAATGCAAGAAAAATTGGTAGTCATAATTTAAATACAAAATAAAATAATTTAGATAGACATGTGATTAATAATAAGTCTTCTTTAAACTCCATTTTATTTAAATTTAACTTTTGGTTTGCCTGCCTTGAAAAAGGTACTTAAAATTCAGAGCCTTTATAAAATAAAAGTATAATTACCGCAATATAAGTGCCTAAGTATTTTTTTATTATTTTTTTAAAATTAAAATAAAATAAATCATAAACAACTCTAATAGTTTTGTAAAACACTTTTGAGGTTTAAAACATAAAACTAACAATAAGTCAAATATTAAAAAAAACATGTATCTATAAAATAGTCTATCTATACAATCCCCCCAACCCCTACATAATCCATGGAACTTGTTGGTTACTGCATTTTTATGCTCAATCAATTTTATTTCTTTGCTCTAATTATTACTATTCTAAATTACTATATATAGCTTGCTTAATAGAAATTTACATAATTTTAAGACATTATCACTAGGGAATTTTTTTTTTCCTTACAAATCTCCATGATCCTCTATAGGAGAAGCTATACTTATACATTTGTCTTTGCCCTTTCAAGCGTCCACAATTTTTAAAATAAAGACATCAAATTTGGTATTAAAATTGTAATATAAGCATTATTATGAGTGTTAATAAAATACATAATTTGTTTAAAATGCAATTTTTCAACATTTATATTCAATAATATTTTCAGAAAAACATTTATTGAGGAATAAATTTACGAATGTAACAAACTACTCTTATTTCCTGAGCAGAGCCTGGCTCAGTGGTATTTCTTTTATTTTGTCCTCTCCAGCTAATAAGACATTATTCGTCATTTTACACTATTTTATATAAAAATTTATTTAGAAAATAAGANAATTATTATCTAAAATTACGTGGGATTAAATACCACAAATTAAATAATATTTATAAAATTTATTGAGGAAACTTCCCTACCTATCTCATCTTTTGTCCTCATTAAATTTTGTAGCTTGAAAGACCAAATAAGTCATTTATTTGTAATAATGTCAATTTTTAATGAAACATTTGAAATCTACTTAGTTCAGCAGCTCTTACATGTCAGACTGTTTCTTCAAAAGAAAAAAAAATTAAAAGAACACAGCAGAATTGAATGAGTTGAGGTTTATCTGAACTGTATAATGTTAAAATAATACTTTAGGAGCAATATTTTTTTATTTTACACAAAGAAAATTGAATTTTTACTTAATACTTATAAAGCAAAATACTAAAAGGCCATTGATAGCAAGTGAATCTAAGTCAAATTACTGGCAGGGGTTGCCTTGTGACCTCATATTTGACTAAAAATTACCTGACTTATATTAGCAATAGACAGGTTTTTATTTATAGAGACCAAAATATTTGAATTGTCACAAAATTAAAATTAAAATTATATGTAAAAAATGAATGGTTTATCATCATATTCAGTAATCTAGAAATAGAGATTCACCTATGATTCTTATTAGTCATAGTGTAATAGAACACTATATAGGCTTAACTCTTATTTTAATTAAACATAATTGGGTTTATAATATTTAATTAGTGATTCCAAAATATTTGCTATAAACAAATATTATATTTGCTTAATTTTTAAAGACTATATCATTTTTTTTAAATTTAATTCAGTGTATTATGTTATATATAACTTCTAACTGGCCAAAATTAAAAGTATGACCACTCCAAGTTTGAAATGAATTGTTGTAATTTAACATGTTCTGAGGGTTCTTTCTATTATCTAAATAGATCCACCATAAATTTTTCAAAATTAACCATAAATTAAAACTTTGTTTAATAATTTATAACTATGAATCTATGCATTTTCATAATCTCTGATGGCCTAGTTTATACCTATCACCGGAGTAAATGAATAGCTAAAGCAAAATTTTTTACTTCCCAAGACACAACAAACATTAACATATCTACACATTGGTGCAAAATCTGTTTTTATAATCAGTATTTATCAATCTTTGGTACATTTGACAAAATAAATAACTTCATAATAATAATTTCATTTGTGAACAGTTTTACAAAAAGTGATTTATAAATTTAAAAAAAAAAATTAATCACCGTTTTATACAAATTCTGACCCATTTATAATAAAGGGATGGAAAGTTGAGAATTTGCATGGTTATAGATCATCCTGGTTTAGATTTTTTAAGTCTTAAATTTCTGAATTTCCCAGTCAGACCCCTTCCAAACAGGTTTTAAAAAAGTGGGACATTGGTGGCACATTTGGTGACCTATCATTCGAAAACGGATAGTGGATCAAGAAATTGACAGCCAGACAAGTTTTTTTTAGATTTACAGCTTTGTCCCTCTGACCTTTTGCCCTATCTTTGCCTCTTATGACTCCGGCAGAGAAAAATTTTGGCCCCCTACTTTTCCCCACTTTTTTGTTTTCCATTGTAATTTCCCAAAAGATGAACCCTCTACATGGAGCCAAACTTAAGAGGACTAAATCCTCAACAACATTTTTTTTCAATAATTTTTTTCTGTACTTCCTCCCAATTTGCATTTAATGGCACTTCAACAATGAAAAAGTAGGCTTTCCCTTCTACTACAGGTTTTAAACCATTTCTTCTCCTCCCTTAGTCCTGTAAAATCTGAGGTTTTGAGGAAAGGTTAAGTTTCAGGTCCGTTATGTAGAATCCTACAACATTTCAGTGCCACAAATTCCCAACCATCATTAGTTATAGGAAACACAAAATCTGGGAAAATTCATATTTGGCAGTCGGTTTCCCGTTATATTAATATTCTCATCTATTATTTAGCAGATCTTCATCCTAGTAGCTTAATGACTTTTGACAAATGACTCCAAACTAGAAAAAAAATATAGCCAATATTGAAAATTTTCCTTTCTTCTTTTATTTTAGTTTTAACTGGTTGAGTTAGAAAAAATGTGCAAAATAATTATTTCTATTTTACCATCAAATCTTTCATATATGCCAAAAATGAAGGAATAGTATAGATTAAGATTCAGTTGGGTCTTCTTAGCATAAAATCTTTCTGCAAATCCTTAGAACCCCTAAAACCTACCTACCTTCTTACAAAACTTCTAAAGTACAAACAACATATCTTTGAGTTACAAATGATTACTCCCCTATCAATGCTGTGTTCAATGCCATTTAAAAATAAAGAAAACATCGGTAATAGAAGAAGTCCACCCTGCTTCACTCAGGTGTGTTTTACCCATAGTAATTTAAAAATCCAGGAGAGAGCCCATAGAAATCCAAAAGTATTATCATACAAATATTTAATAAAATTTAGGACTTTTGAAGGTATGTCCAATGTGTGAGGTTACATTTATGAGCGGATGAAAATCAATAAAGAATGAAAACCACTTGCTTTTTACACATCTTAAAATAAATAAACCTCATCATATACTTATAAATGAAAAGCCTTCGAATTCATGCTTATTCTTATTGTCTCTACCTATGATTCATACTTTTCTATGTTCATACAGAAATGCTTTTCTGAATGCTCTCAAAATATTTTTGTAATTATGGTCCATTTTTAATCACTCAAAATTAGTAGAAGAGAAAGTAATCTGAGCTTTTCAATTGAATTAATAATTAGTATTACTCTCTACAATGCTGAGAGAAATAAAGAAAGAGTAAACTCAAAACAGGGTCTGCAGATATCTTCATACACGTTCCATATTATAAAGCCCAACTTCATTTTAATTAATTTATCCCAGAGGTAGCATTTTTTGACAGTGATGGTCTCATTAGTATTCCTATGTACTTAAAACTTGTTGAACTTCTCTCACTTTGTTTATTCTCACCAATAATTTTCTAACTAACCCCCACCCATCCCCCACTTTATTTTAAAAAAGCTATTATTATCAATAATTCTTGGTTACATATGAGTGTTTGTGTTATTGTATTGATTTTACTATGTCTTCGGTTTACTTATTTTGTAAATCCCAATTAAAGATTCTGTTTGTCTTTCATCAAAGTATTTGGCAATTCCACTTATGGGCATATTTTTTTACAAAGACCAATATTATAGATATTATAGGCAGTGTATTAAAACAAAAATCTTGTGTAATAAATATTCAAAATAATAAAACAAAACATGCAATTAATAATAAAACACTCCTTCTAATTTCCTAGGAATACGATATCTTAATTTATTTATTTAAATTATTATAGTTATTAAATTGTTATATTAATAATTATTTAAATTGTTTTCAATTAAACTAAGCCTATCACTAAAGAAAGTAGTTTTTGCTATTGACAAAGAAAAATGTGAAAAATTATTCAAGAAAATATAATTTCCAATTGCAAGTCATAGTTTTATAATAGAAAAAATTTTGAACATAAACAGACAAAAAAAATATGTATCTCAACAGATTCCTTGCCCAATTGTCTTTCAAGAGCACTATGTCACAATTTTATCATATTATAATTGGTAGGTAACTCCTCATAATGTAAAAAAGAAAAAATATATGGCTTTGACATATCAGCATTTTGACTTAAACATTTTTTACTATACAGCTATTATGAAATATTAATCTTGATTTGCACCATATAGAAGACATTCCTGTAATTGATAATCTGTATCTCTTCTCAGCAAGCTATCAGATGCTCTCAAGTGAGTGATTACTATAATGTTTAAAAATAGCACTGGTCTCACCTAGCCCCCCACCAGACTCAAGTTATTATAGTCCAGAATAATTTCAATTTACTTTAGAAGTTATTGATTGTTGGTTTGTTCATGTACAAGTCACTTTGTTTTGTTCTTTTTCCTTTGTGATTTTCCAATCAGTTTAGTTTTATAGTGATAATTAAAAACCTGAGAAGAAATTATGTCCTTGGCTTCATTATTTTACATAAACAAATTTCAATATTACTCATATTTCGAAAATTTACATACTTAAATATGTGCCTACCTCTTTGCAAATAAGTGCAACTAACCTTCTGAAGAGGTAACATTTTTGAGTTTATTTTTTTAAGGCTATCTAGATGTTTAAAATTTTATATTTTATGATGTTTTTGCCTTTAAATTTTTATCATGATACATTTTTAAGATAAACATCAAGATATCATTTATGTTTTTCATGTAGACATGTCATCCAACCAAAGTGATTTTCTCTCATTTTTAAAGGTTCCTTTCATTGATTTCTTTTTTAAACTTAATATTAAATCAATAATTAATTATTATCTTTATCATGCATAGTATTATAATTCCTGAGTTTTATTGTTTTAAAATAAACTAATTGTTCATTTGTGTGTGTTTCTTTTTACCTGTTTCAAAATAAGGAACCACAGGTTAATAAACACAATTTTTTTCTCTTTTTTCTTTTTATGAAAAGCTACATTAAAATCACAATTTCAAAGTCTCAAAAGAAAAGAAACTTCTAGAAATAAGTTAATGGAACATTTTTTACTTTTCTTATTATTCATAATATATAAAATAACCTCATCTTATAATGAACAAGCCTTGTCCTGAAATTAGGACATGTGATAAATCATAACTTGTTCTTAATTCATTCATTGGTTTTTAATCTGCAAGTTGATAGATAGCAGGGCTATTAAACTGTTGCAGTTAGTAGTCATATGTGGCTTAATAAAGAAATTTAAATGCCTAATTAAGAACTTATGCCACCTAGGAACTAATGCTCGAAAAATGCAATTAAAGTAATTCTGATTCAGTGTAATATTATTACTCACGTTTCACCTTTAACCACCCACCAATTTAAAATACACTAATTTAAATACACACAGCTACACCAATCTTGATCATCAATGAAACTTTATTCAGATGTAAATGACTAAATGTCTTGTAGGTAAGTTTCTGAAACGGGAAATTCATAAGAAAAGTACAAAATTTTCATGTTATACTTTATAATTTTATGTACTATATTATATAACTCTCTTCTCTTAATTAAAGATTTTCCACTGGTAGTGATTGACTCTATCACCTATTCAGGTTAGTTTACTCATGACTGAGTAATATACGATACTATGAGAACTTATTGTACTAGAGTTACTTTTCAGTGTTTAGTTCCTGATATTAGCCTGGTATTAAACATTGTAGGTCATTAATTAGGACTGTAGTTCGTTTCCTCACTAATACCTAAAATGTTAAAATTGAACTCTCACTTCATCAATATGCCAACTGTTCTCTGACATAATTTTCTTGATTGCCGTTTTGTGTTAATATTTTTCACATTATTCTAGCTCTTTCTACAAGAGACTTTTTTATAATAATAAAAATTATGTTCTAATCACTAGTTATCTCAATAAATACTTAGAAGGATAGTTGAGGAATAAATGATACTGATTTTTTTTACCCATTTTAGCGGATTTTCTGTTGTGAAATCAACCTTATGATGTTTGTACTCTGTCACGATTCATACTTTGGACAAGCTAAATATATATATTTTATACATATTATATTATTTATGCATAGTTATTTATTTGTTCACATTCGAGCATCCTCATTTTTAAAATAAAGAAACATGAGTTAATTTTATAGCTAAATGGACAAACGGGAAGTGGGGTTTTAGAGAGAGACCAAAATTATCTACTTTATTATTAATGTTACAAAAACAGATTATATAAATATTTATATTCTATAATACTAAAAAAAACAAAAACATGTTAAGTAAGATATTTAAGAATGTACTTTCGAGTGTTGGGTGCCACTCCTATTTTTAAAATATTTAAACTTAGTTAAATGGTTTTGGTAACCATTAAAAAAATTAATTTTTGTTTGAAATCAAATAAGGAAAGGGGGAGGAAATTAAGAGGAAGATCAAAATTTATAATCGTAATATCTTTGTTGTTATTTAAGTTCCAAAAAAATTGTTTTGAACACGCCTACGTAATATATAATTTCCTAATATTTATGTTTTATAATATTTTTACACAAAAAAAATACTTTAAAGATTATATTTGAATATAACTACAAAGGTTATCACTTCCCCCACTCTTCCTTTCCAGCCACTCTAGAGCAAAGCTTAGGGATTATACCTTTTTCACTATTTTCTCTTATTTATATCTATTTTTATGTATTATGGAAAATCAGCTTAAATTATGCAGCTGCAGCTCCTACGTGACACACTTTTGTGATATCAATAGGCTATAGCCCAGCCCCACTCCATATATTGGTGATTTTCTTCACTGATTTCAGTTAATCAACAAAATATCTCAAAAGTAGGTCTTAAAAATATAAAATTTCATAATTTTCCTGCATTTCAGAGTCTAGACTGCAATTGTCGTAGGTTTTTGTTTTGCAATTTTATTTATTAATATAAGCTTATGCTTTGATAAGTATGCAAATCAATTTTATTGTTAAGAAAAATAGCAGCTTTATGTTTTAGGGAAAAAAAACATGTAATCTAACAATAAAAACAGAATTATGGGTTTTTACTACATATTTCTCAGAGCCTTTATTGTTTTATATTTTTCTAATGAGTGAATGCAGAATATTTATTAAGCTTCAAACTGTCTTCTTTACTTTAATCATTCTGTTTACAATTTTTATTTGATAGGTTAGTCAAAACCTAAAATTTTTGGGACTGGTGTTGTGACTTTCCCGATGCCCATTTATTAATTTAGAATTAGAAGTGAAGTAAAAATATTACTCTAGGATGGTATCTGCACTTGCATTGCCTTCACAGTCGTATGTGAATCTTTTGGGATGAATGGATTTGGCATAAAAATATTATGAAGGCAGGTCTAGTCTTGTGTATTTTAATATGTTCAAATGTTTAAAAAATGTTTGGCACTAGGGGTTACAGTGCCATTATCTTTTATTTTTGGACCGATTTTGTGTCACAGCATCATCAGATTTCTCATAGATCATTCACAACAAAATTCGTTATGAACACTCTCTTACTGAGGGAAAACAGCTTTGAGAGCAATTTTTCATGTTATTGTAAGGAAAACTAAAACCCATTATATATAAATGAGTTTTATAAAAAGACAACCATTTTCTTCCTTTAGTATAGCTTTCCACATCTTGCTAAGGTGGTTGGTTAGACAACCAATACCTTCTAAGACTAACTATGTTCTAGTTATGGTTCCTAAGACGAAGGTATTGGTTGTCGTCACCGAATGAATGATTTATGCAGGTTGGAGCAGCTTTTATTCTTTAGCCTTGGCCAGTCCCTTTGTGTTAATATATTCATATCTTCACATGCTATTTTTTTTTTTTAATTTGTCTTAATTATAAATAAGCTTAGACTGGGAAAAACCTGAAAAAATATTAAGATTTTTCTAGGAATTTTTGTCTGTTATGCCTACCTCTGAAGGACCTCTTCCCTTGTTTAAATTTTAACTAAAGCTAAATAGTTTTATCATACCTTCTATTATCCGTCTTCATTGGTTTCTGCAAACCATCTTCTGTTGGCGAGCGCTTTCGGACATTGTCCATCTTCTGGCCGAATACATGTGTTCACTGTCACTGTCTGTATTCACAGCCAGTTGAATACAGACAGTGACAGTGAACGCATGTATTCAGCCAGAAGATGGACAATGTCGCCAACAGAAGATGGTTTGCAGAAACCAATGAAGACGGATAATAGAAGGTATGATAGTTCTATATTCATTGGTGGTGGAAATAACATTTTAGATTATTTACCTAAATAGTTTTCCTACCATGAAGAATGCAATTTTGAATTGCATTGTGATCTATCATAACATTTACAAAAAAAAAAAAAAAAAAAAAATCTGATACTAGACACATTCACCTTTAAAATGTATTTGTTAAGAAAATTTATTTTTAAACAAAATTATAATATTTTCTGACTCAAATGATTATAATTATCAATTTGAATTTCGTTTTTTTTTCTCCTACCATTGTTTTTGCATCCCTGACTTCCAAAAACCCTTCAGACTTGCTGTCTTACTCCAAAAATTTCCTCCCCTCACCCAATAATGCAAATATAATTTTCCTTTTCCAAATGACATTTTTAAACTTATAAATCATCTGTTAACTCATATAGTATGTCTCTCTCCCCTTTATTAGATAACTTTTCATATAGAAAAAGAACATGTATGTATAGATATTTTTTTAACAGCTCTTAGATACTTTTTTTGTTTTCTTTCCACAGTCTTGAAAAAGTTCTGAGGCCAAAACCGAAAATAATTGATTACATAAATATGTTTTATGAAAACAGATCAATCCCCCCCCCTCCCTAACACACCCAAATTCCCCTATCAACTTTGCTCTAAACAGTTCTTTATATTGGATCATAACTAAATAATTTATGTTTAAAAGTTTAATTTCTGAATAATTCTCACACCCAATTTTTAAGTTTTGTTAATTTAGAAAAAATCTTATTTGACTATGAATAATTTTTGTAGAAATTTCATTGATAAAGTAGTAGTTTAAAGTTTTTATTGTTTTAGATAGCAGTAAAGTAAAAGCAATTTACATAATTCAATACATTTCACAATACACCTTTCATCTCTTAATCTCACCACTATTTTAAAACAATTACCCAATGACTGCAATGTTATTGTTATGAAGTATTATATTCTTTCTTATATTTCCAGTTTCAATTCAAAAATATTAAGAAATTGGAAGCCCCTACTAACAATAAGTTGAATCACACATTTAAATGGGCCTTCTCTCTCTCTTAGTGATCCAACTTTGTTCACTGCAATCCCTGTTCTTTCTCATACTCCCTATTACTTTTGTTAATAAAATTAAAAACATTCTAAAAGAATGTATCTGTCAGCACAGTTGAGTATAGAGAAGTCTAGCATCAACCCCTTTGTCCATTCCTACCACAACATTCTATCTGGACACACTCTAATTTTTAAAAAGTATATCTTTCTCCACTTAGAAATATATTCTTGTTCTTCAAAAACACAGTTTGCTGATGCTTACAAATGTTTCTATATTCCATTAATAAAAGACTTGACCAATAGTAGGTAAATTCCTCATTTGTAATCATTTTATATTCTCAAACTTCCTTGTTTTGCTATCCAGTATACTTTTTATTGATTTTAACCTTATTTTCATTCAGTAGCACCTACCTGAAAATCCTCAATCTCCCAACTTAACACTACTTAGTCAGGACCTGGCTGAGACAGTTGGATTTGTTATTTTATTCCCTTGTTTAGAAGATTTTTATTTATCTTTTTTCTATTTGTTTTTAATAATCACGAATTTTTATGTGTCTATAGAAATTCATTTTTGCATTTCAAACCTTTAATTTTAAAGATTTTTCTAAGGTCTGTTTTGGAAACATCAACAATAGAAAGTTTAAAAAAATGTTGAATTTCAAAATTCATTTATTTACTCAAAACAAATGACAATACTGATAACATTACCTGAGTTTCATCATACTGTCATGTATTCTTTCCTGTTTTGTCCTGTATATTCTACTTAAAAACACTATATATAGATGTATGTGTTCCGCTGTGTTCTCATAAGTTGAATCTTGGGAAGAAAATTATTTATTTTGAAACAATAACAAAAAGTGTTGTGTATATTCTTAGATAATTTAATAATTTTTTTTTATAATTTCAACCTAAATATTTATTAAATCTATAGCCACCTACTGAAAATTCATATACATTCTTGACATCTAAATCATTGAAATGTTTCACATCATAATTTTGTGTTTAAGTACTTATACCTCCTCCTCCCCCTCCTAAATTAATAAGTAACAGATTTTGAAATATTTATTGTAATGATGTGTATCTAGTTTCATTAAGATTTATAGAAAGATAAAATATGTTAAACAAATTTTGAGCATCAGATATACCTTCATTCCTAATTAATGAATTAATGATTATTAATTGAACAAAATTATTTTATTGAAATTTAATATTTTACCTATCATTTTTTTTAAATTGAAAATAATAAATCTATATCAAGTATATATAAATAAAACAATTATTAAATATTGATTGCGAATTTGGTTAGAAGTATTAATAAAAATGTATGATAAATCATAAATTGATTTAAAAATCAATCTTTCCATCTGATAATTTTATTTTATTAGTATTTTTAAATTCCCATATTTTAGAATTTAATTAAATTTTCATTCCTAAGGGAAGAAATTCCCTTATGTTTATTTTAAAAACAAATACTGACTGCAGTTAGTATTGACAGACACGAGTGTGTACATATGTATTATTTAAATTACTAATAATTAAAACTAGTTGTATATAAATTCTGATTGCAATTCTTTATAAATATACATACAAATTGCAGGAACTTCTATTGATTAAATAATAAACTAAATATTAATATTTGTTTGATATGGTAATTGAACCAAAAATAGGACTTTACAATACAATTATTGTTTTTATTTAAAGGAAAATAACATAAGTGTGGAATACTAAAAAGTAGGGAACTTAGGATACTAAAATATTATTAAAAGTAACTTTGATGGTAAAGAATTAAATCTGTGTTTATATATTGGTAGTTAAAAACACAATCTACTATCCATCATTAGAAGTTTTAATCCAACATAATCTCTTCTATACAACTTGAACTTTCTTTCATTGATTGTTTCAATTCTTCTTTTTCATAATTACTTATATCCCCTGCAAACTTATTTTAATTAATTAAAGTTATCATTAGTGTAAAATATATTTGTCACCAATTTATCATATAGTGCAATATATGAGATTATAATATTTGTCCATTTGATTCTGATGTAATAAAATGTGGGTAGGGTAAGATCAGTCAATATAAACTATTGAACTAATTATGTAACCTTTCGTGATAAGATATTCTGTGCCTTATTAGATAGTGGCTAAAGGTTTGTGAGGAAGGGTTAATTCTGTTTGGTAGCTAGTAGTGAACTGTTCTAAAAGAGGTCTGTTTTGGATGGAAGTGAGAGATAAAAGCTCATTCTCTTTAATTCAATGGTGTGTCATAGCATTGGTTGGACTGTTATTTGTCTATAATTTTAGTTGCTTTTTAACTATCCCTCCACACTCCTCATGTATTTAATATTATTAACCACAAATATAAGCTTTGCCTCTTAATTTTTATCTTTACTGCTTAAAAAATTCAAGAAGAGTATTGCGTCTACTCAAAAAGATTTTCTGAAATAGTTATATTGCTCCAGTCCCAATTTATTTTATTCATTTTACATCAACCATTTGAAATTGGCTCATAAGCAGGATAAAACCAACATATTAATATTTTTCTTTGCTTTTAGATAATGCATACCTTAAAAAACAAAAAAAACACAAGTAGTACATAAAATTGGATAGCTTAAAAAATATTTTTGAATTTACATAAATCATTTTAATTGAAAGTAAAATAATGGATATAAATTTGGTTTATATATCAAACTATTAGATTAAATAAT
>KZ807131.1:274488-293480 GCA_000696205.2 Oncopeltus fasciatus
TTTTTTTTTAACAATTTAATATTTATAAATTCTTCTGATCTGTTATTTTAGGTTCAGATTTATCTAATCTTATTTAATTTATTATTCGTTAGAATATAAACTGTTTGGTTTTCTATGTACTTTTCTTTCTTTAATAGTGCTTTCCTCCACAAAACCCCCCATAATTTTAGTTTTGATAAATTTATGCTTTTTTTTTCCCCCTTTTTTTTTTTACTTATAATTTATTTATACACTATGTAAAAAAAGCCAATGGTTGAGTTTACATTAGTTTTTTTCATTGAATTTAATAAAAATTGTCTTGTTTGATGCATGAAATACTCTTTACAAATTAGGCTTAAATTGATTTTAATTATAAAATTTTTTTTATCTCACTATTTTATCTCACCAATACTCAATAAATGACAAATGAATAGATATCTCATTTAATATGTAGGTATAGCTGGTGATGAATTTATGAGTGCCAATAAATTATTCAATCTACTTTTCTTGTGACATTACTATTCAGCAATTTTTAATAATTTTGTCTATTTTATGTTGCAGGAGTGGTCAACAAGGAGGAGAGAGCCTTGCGCCGTCTGTGAGCTACCTGTGTTCCTGGCGCAGCGGCTGAGGGTGGGAGGTCGACTTTACCATCGTACCTGCTTTAGGTGTGAGCGCTGCTCAACTCAGCTAAGTTTAGCAGACGCATATGAAACTTGTACTGGAGTCTGGGTTTGTGAGACCTGCCCTGATGAAATGATTGTTCCAGAAGAGACACCAGCTCCACTACCTCCCGACCCCCCGCCCTCACTCGTTGCCTCTAGGAGGCTCATGTTTGACACTGACGACGCAAAGCTCCTGCAACAAGACCATGCTGTAAATAATGCTAGACTAGTGCATAGCGCCAAGAAAGATCTCTCTCTGGATGTCGAACCTTCTTTGAGTATCGACCATGAAAGAACAAAGCCTGTAAATATTACCATAGATAAGAATTTCTCTTTGAATCCCAAAGAGGATAATAGTATTAAGGATAATAGCAATCAATTAGCTCAGAGTGTAAATAATTCTACTATTTCTGAGTGTACGAGTCAACCTAGACTAAAGAAGGATTCAATAACTCAAGAAACTGATTCTCCTGTTGCTATAAACGAAGACAAAGAAATTGATGTAGCCTCTAAGAATGCATTAGTCATAAGTGATCATACCCCTAGCTTTAATGTCAATGGCAACTATATCAGTGTTGAAAATGATTCTGTTAGTTTCATTACAGATACTAATGAAAAACCGACCAAGGACGATGATCCTGAAAAAAATATTAGTGAATCATCCCTTTCACTAGTCAAAAATAATGAAAATAAGGGGACAGATACATTATTAAATTCAGTTGAAGTAGTTGAAGCATTCAATGCTGAAATTGAATTGCCAGATAAGCTTCCTGATACTTCTACTGAGCTTGGTGAAGCTTCTGTAAAAGAAATTACCCCTGTGAATACCCTTCTGAAACAAGAAGTATCAATGGCCGAAAAGAAAGCAGATCCTGACTATCCAGAAGGGCTCAATCCCTTTGAGGAAAGTGAAGGAGAAGAGCCTTTCAAGGCAAGCACCAACCCATTCGGCTCAGAGAGTGAAGAAGAAAGCCCAACTCCGGTCACTCGCTCTACCTATCAGGTGAGTGAAGGAACACCCAGGGCTCCACCTCGCAAGCCCTCCCCTCGTAAGCTTTCTATTGGTGGAAAGTCTACAGCCTCCACTAACCCTTTTGAATCAGATGAAGAAGATGAGTCAATTGTCTCAAACACAGGTGTACAAAGGTATTTTAACCTTGTCATTTTTTGTTTTTTTATAAATTAGAGTATAAAAAAGGATAAAAATTTCATACAGAAAAAATGTCATACATGATTGATTATTGAAATGTAAAAATTAATTACAGTAGCTTTAATGATTGAATTTTAATACTAAGAAATTAATATTGGCAATGTTTTATTTCTAGGGTTTCATCTATACCTAAATTTAATGTGTTTTCAAAACCAGAAACCCTTTAATTACATTCAGTTTGCTTGTATGCTGAATTGTGGATCATTGAATATGTCAGTTAACTTCAAATTTCCCTTGGTTTAAACTCACAAGTGATACAAATTGCTTAAATAGCAAAAAATTAATTAAAGATGAGCTATATGGTATTCAAGTATTTAATATTGAAAGGCCTACCTCACCATTTGTTTTTGTACAAAATGTTAGCCAGATTCACAAATTGTTGTTGTTCATAAAATTTATTGAACATAGTAGAATTTCCTTAGTATAGTCTCTAACTTTTTTTTTCTTATAAATGCATATTAAGGAAAAGATTTTAAAATGGATTGATGTTTATGTGGGTCACTTACTCTTAAAATACAGAGATCAAATTTGGTAGATACCAAAAATGGTAAATACCAAAAAACGAAATAGTTTCTAGTGTAAACTATTGAAAAGATTGCTTCACACCTTTCATACCAAAATTTGATTACGTAAAACAAAGTTTGATGCTATAAATATAATGGATGTTACAGATTTTAGAACCAACGATTTCAGTTACCAATCACTATTGTGATTTGAAATTTTTGTTGGAGGATGTTATGATTTTACTAGAAATTTTAGGAATTCAATTCTGCTTTCATTTTATAATATAAAGTGAGCTTTTATAAGCCATATTTTATGTTTTATTCATTCACAAAATAGGAATTTTATGGAATTTTAATTGTTTTAAAAAATATTCCCATTTCAACTCATACCTTAATAATGAATCACCAATAACATGAAGATAATAATCTTCCCATTAGTTATATGATTTCTAGCCCTTGCATCTAATAAAACAAATAATAATTTAGAATTTGGGGAATATCACAGTGGATTTCTTGTCTATGAAAGATGGATTGTCTATGCATTGCCTTAATTTGTTATGTCCTTCATTATATCTACAGGGGCAGCTTGCAGTCTTCACCTGAGCCAACCCCTTTTCCTCGGCGAAGTAAACTGAGGACGAGTGCTAGATCTATCACCTCTCTGTCATCTATTTGCTCTAGTACCTCTCCACGAAAAAAGAGGCCAGCCCCTCCACCTCCTACTTCCACCTTTCTCAGTCCCTCTAGTCGTCACCCTTCCATCTCTTCTCTTGCTGTGAGTAAACTCTTTAATATTCAACCGCTTTTACATTTAAAGCATATTAGGCTTCTAGTTTTAAAAATCTCCATTTTTTCTATGACTATTTTAGTATTTTTGAAATAAATAGTTTTTAATACTTGAAACAATGTTTATTGCAATTAAGATTTGGCTAAAAATGCTTGCTTAAATATATTGATATCTCATACCTATTGTTTTGAACCATATTTGACTTTTTCTGTAAATTTGCAGCCAAATTATGTGACCAACAAAATTAATTTTTTTCTTCTTAGATTTATAATATACATACATTTAATAAGTAGTTTTATGTACAGATTTTTTCATAGAAGTGTAAAATTTAATGTAAAGAAGACCATTGTTTTATTTTTGTTGGCTTTTTGTATAAAAACAAAAAAAAAGTCTTATAAACTAATTTTACTCAAATAAGTGTAACAATGATTAGGTTTATTTTATTCTATCCAATAATTTTTAATTTCCATTAATACTATTTTTATAAAAGTTTAGGAAGTTTTTAAGAATGTAATTATAAGGTTTGAGCAGCCGCACCCTCATCTTCTCTTAATCAGCCTAGATCTTTTTCTCCTCATTATCTATTTTAGCTTTTTAGATTAAATTGGCCTATTGCTCTCAATTATCAATTAATGAGGTATTAATACATGGAAAATGTGTTTTCTTTGGTTATGTAGCAGTATGTGTGAACTTGCCACTCCCATTGTTTTTAGACTCACTTAGCTAAGTCTGCTAGTTAAATGTGAATCAGCAGCATAAAAAATTGTTTGTGAATTATCTTTTTAGCAGTTCCTGAAAAAATATGTTTTCCTTGTATTGTTAAGCATACTTTTGTATTCAAATTGTACATCTTATATTACAGATATAATCTAGCATGCTTCATTCACAATCATGAAAATTAATTCAAATAATAAATTTAATTCAAATTTGGCAACACACTTTTATTTATTGGTTTTATAATAAGATTTTTTTGTTTATTATATTCAATAATAAATTGTTGCACTCTCGTGATTTAACATGTGTTAAACAAAATTCCCTCAAGGAAATAAGGTTTGTGGAATGATGTTCAATTGAAATTGTTCATTGACATCATAATCAATTATAGAGAAATTTATTTTATTTCTTGTTCAATCAAAAAATGAGGAGAACAAGTAAAGTTCGCTCAAAAATCGTACTAATTTAAGATGAACATTAAAAAAAGTGCATGATATTCAATGATTTATAATTTTTCCTTCCATGATTTATGTTATTGATTATTTCTTAAAAGTTTGAAATTGCCATGGCTTTATTTTATTTAATTTTCAAACACAAAGAGAAAAAGGTGAAAGGTAAATTATGATTAACATGCTTAAAAAATATGTTTATTATATCAGTTTGCATTAAATGATAATTATGCTATCGGGCCATCAGCAAAGTATCTCCTAAGCAGATGTCAAAATTTTGTATTAGACTTAAGTTTCAGCACTCGCTGAGAGCTAACCGCTTTTCCTATGCTGCCATTACAAAGGGATAAATAATTCTTTTAAGAGTTTAAATAGCTTTTTAAGTTAAAGGTTATTATGGTAATATTAGGCTAAAAAGTCATTAAAAAAAAGCAAGAACTGTGGAACTAATTAATTTTAATAGTTACACAGTTTTTTTATTCTGAATTTTTTAGGCTTCACCCATTCATTAATTAAATTTGTATCTATTTTTGGGAAAGGAAGGAGTAATTAATTTTAATGTCTTAGAAAGTGAAGTGTCTATGAATGACTTTAGACTACCCAGGAGGGAGGGGATGAAGTTAAACAATATTTACCTTAGTATATTTATATATTTATTTTTTTGTACATGTACACGACTTAGTGTTGAAAAATTATGTTTTAATTACATTTTTGTCTTGCCTCTAGTAAAGGGGTATATAAAAAAAATGACTGTTTTATTAAATTTAATATTTCTAGGAATGTAAATGTTTTGATCCTATTTAATATTTAACTATACTTAATAATTCTTTTAGAGCATTCTCTAAGCATGTTAAATCAAATTTGTCTTCTTTAAAAAATGCCTTATTCAAACATTTGTTTTAAAGAAACATGACAGCGTCCTACAAAATTTTTGTAATTTTAAGGCATTACTGGGAAAAAATCAATTCTCAGCGACTGAAGCAACTCATTTATTTTTATTTATTCTTAGCAGTTATCAAATATGAAGGGGGAGGTGACCTTGACCACAATGGAAGAAGGGCTCTAAGCGACCATTAATCTATACTTACGAGGTTCTGCAGGGACCTTTTGATTGCTCATATCTGTTTTCAAGTACTTGCGAACTTGCCAGGGAGTGTGGTGTGACGAAAGATATTGTTAGTTGTCTTCTACTCTCCATAGGGAAGTTGAAAAAGAGCAGTAGACAAGTCTCTCATGAACTTACTCCCCAGCAATCTGCTAATTTGTGCAAATATATTTAAAAAAACTTTCTATTTTGAGATGTTACTGGAAAATTGTCACCTGTGATGAAAAGTGGTATTAATGGTGAAATTTTATTACTCCTAAGCAATAACTAGATGGTGGTTCAACTGCTTTTCTGGTTGCTGCAAGGGAGCAATTTTGATAAAAATGCTTTGCATTGTATGGAATTTTTATGGTATCATTAATCAATAATTTGTTCCTGATGGATACTCTATGAATTCTGAACTCTACTGTGAACAACTGGAATGATTCTATGCGATGTCTGAGCATTAATCTATTTTGATCAAACAAAAAGGAGTTTTATTTTACCAAGATAATGCTCGTCCTTGCACTTCTGGCCAAGCCATGGCTTCACGGGTTACAACTCCTGATCCATCCATCATATAGTTCAGACATCGCTCCATTGGATTAGTACTTGTCCGATCCTTGGTCCATTTTCTTCACAAAAAATATGATAATTTTGAGGTAGTTGAAATTCTGTACAAGAGTTCTTTGACAACCATCCCAAAGAATGGTATCAGTATGGGATCGAGCAATTGGCTAGCAGGTGGCTAATGGCAGTAGATAACAATGGACTATAATTTGAGTATTAATTAGATTTTATATCATAGGTATAATAATTCAAATATTTAGTTGAAAAACTTTTTTTACACTTCTTTATTAACGAGTATATTGATGACAATTGATGTTTTAGTTCTTTCTCTCTTTTAAGGAACAATTTTAGCCATGAAATAATTTAAGAGACAGGGAGAACTTAAATTAATTAAACTCAACCGATTTAGTTGTCTTTTGGCTTTTTTGTTAACTGTTATTCTAGAGGGTGTATCCAATTTCTATTTGGTTATGTAATTCTTATTGTACTTGCTGGCTCAGAATCTAACAAAAGGGATTACTCAGTGGGCTCCATTAATCAGAAAGTTTACTTCAAATTTAATTAACAAAAAAGATTCAAGGAAGAAAAGATAAACTTGTGATTGTAAACTTCTTGTGAGCAATGTGAATAATTATTCAAAGAAGAAGGGTTACGGGTACAGTGAGTGTTATTAAGTTAGTAAATTATAAGTTATAATAATGCTAAAATGCAGCTTAAATTAGAATACTGGAGAATAAAAATAAATTAAAAGTATATTCATGAGTAAAAACTGCATGAGTTGAGTGGAGAGGCTGGAGATTGATCCGTGTCCTGTGTATGGACAAAACCAAACTAGAGACACTGGTACATGTCATGTAGAGGATAAAGGTACATGTCAGGTTTAGTTTTATGGTAGTTGTAGAATTCTCCAACAAATTGCAAGGGACTTCAGAATCTTAGTTCTGTAGAGTTAAGTTAGAGTTCATTGAACAGTACTTTTTATATTCTTAAAGTATGTTTTTAGAGAAACTAGCCCATTTGAATTTACTTGAGAATCTGCATTTTATTATTGTTTAAACAATTAAAATTAAGCATATTATTTTGACATATGCCTGTAAAAATAAATTACCAAATAATTGTACCTCAAACATTATATAGTTTTGAACAGACCATATCTTAGCTTCAGAAAAAAAAAAAAATATTAATTTTTGATTTTCAAAAGTAACATAATGGTAAAAATGTGAATAGCTGGATTATCTTAGTGTAGATCTGATGATAATAGTAGCTCAATATTATTGTAAAGTAATGTAAATAATAATCTTTCTCTAGCTAATATTCCCCCTTATTGTGCATTAGATACCTTGTGTAGTATCCTCATTTTTTTAGTATCAATATTTGCTAAATATTAAGGTTACCTAATAAAAGTTTCTACTAGGCTGTGAATTTATTATATCTCGAAGTTAATAAATACATTTTATATTAATTTATTGATTAACTATGTTAAATTATAAATCAGCATTTGCTATTACGTCTGAAGTATCTAATGTTTTTTTTTATTTTATTAATTGTTTTGTTTTTTTCAGAGTGTTAGATCTCGAAAAACAAAGCGTGCCCCTCCCCCACCTGCTATCCAACCAACTTTAAGTCCAACTGCTGTGGACCAGCCTCTATCAGGTTCTGTCTTGCACTCATCATTCAGTCCAACTGATTGTATTTCTCCAGTGAGCCTTACTACAGATCTTTGTGCATCAAATTCATCTGTTGACAACTCTCTATTAAACCCCTCTTCAGAACTCCTACCTTCCTTAACTTCTGATCATGAACCATTGAATCCTCCTGCAAGTCATCCACCACCAATCCCTCCTCCTGACCTCTCAGTATCAATTAGTGCTGACAATTTACCATCAGACAATGCTGACAACCCGTCATCAATTTCTTATAACAGCTTATTATTGAATTCTACTGATGTTCCATCATCAAAACTTCCTAGTGGTCTGAACTCATATTCAGATCTTCTTCCACCAACTCCATCTCCTCGTCTTTCTTCCTCCATCAGTTTTCTCTCTGCAAACACAGAAAATCAACAAGAGGTTGAGCTACAACTCACAATTCCTGATTCCTCTAGTGCCAAAGACCTTGATCCACCTAAAACCTCAATATCTGAAAAAAATGCTGATGATGTTCTTACAGAAATTAAAGAAGGTATGAAGAAATTGATTTCACAGTTCGATCAAGAAGATCGAGAAGACACCAAATCATTAAATATAACTAAAGAGAAGAAAAATCATGCTAATGAAAGTTCTAAAGAATTTGTGATTGAAAATAAGAGTATAACAACTCAGGATGGAGTTACAGATAGGACTCCTGTAAAATCCAATCTGTCCTCATTCTATGATAAAAAAATTGATTTCATAGATCAAGAAAGCATAATTAAGAAATCAGTTTCTGATAAAAAATGTCAAAGTATGCCTTTGGATGTTTTAAAAACAAATGAGAATTTAATTAGTGAGATTAGTGGGAATACAGAATTAGAAAGTAATGAAGAAGCTTTTAATAGGAATGAAAAGACTGAGAGTATAATTGAAGCTTATAATGACGAAGTTCTTTCAAGTTCACAGACAAGTTCAGTGTTGAGGTTCGATGAGGTTCCTCCCCCTGTGCACAGCACACCTGTAAAGAAAGTTTTATCTGCAGAACTACTAGATAGTTCCCAAGAGGATGTTGGTTCCTTCTCCTCCCCCCCTGCATCCTACCATGATTCATCTTCCTATCAGGAGTCCCTTGCCTCACCACCTATGGAAAAAAAGCACAAGGATTCAGTTAACTTCCACACTAAAATTATAGGTAAAACTTGACTCATTCTTAATATCTATTCAATGTTTAATTTATTTAATTTTATATGGAATATTGGTTGACTGCTGATGATCAGGAGGAGAAAGCCGGGGTTCGGTCAAAGGTTCATTATTAAACAAAAACTAATTGGTGAACCAATATGGTTTTTATTTTTGCCTACGTTGAATTTCAGGCCTTCTTAAGGGCTGTTTAACAAATATAAAACAATGCAAATGAAAAAAAAAATATCAAATCAGCTCAAACCCTACAGATAGCTAATTCCTAGAAGTTTTCTGGTCACTCCTAAGTAGTGGCTAATCCCTTCAAAGACGCTGCGTCTCACTTTCCTTTCAAAAATTATCGCCTTTTTCCCAATCACTTCTCTTCTGCTCCCCCTCTCCTCACTCCTACATCTATATTCCTTTTCCGAAACATCATTTATTACCCTAGCAACCATGGGTTAAAACACGCAATTCGAGACTTTCTCCATTGATTATCACCATAGGTATGTGTTTTACTTTGACATAGTCTTCTATAAATGTTACCACTATAATAACTTTATAAATAAAAGTTGGCAAAAATGAAAACTATATTGGTTCACCAATTTCTTTTTATTTAATAATAAACCTTTGACCGAACCTTGACTATCTCTTCCTCCTTATTTTATTTTATAGACTGAGACATAAGTCAGGGTTTCGGACTGAATGAGAAAAATGAAATACTCCAAATTGGTTGGTTAATCAATTTATTATTGCTGATGTTTCAACTTAACTTGTAAGTCATCATCATGATAATGAAGTCTGATAATGGCTTACAAGTTAAATCAAAACGTTGGCTGTAATAAAATAATTACCCAACAATATTGGAGTATTTTATTTTTCTGATCCTGACCGAACCCTGACTAATTTCTTCAGCATGACTCGACGGCCAATGAACCTCCAACCATGCATTTATTTTTTTAGAATTTCCAAAATTATTTTTAAGTGATTTGTGCCTTAGTTTACTTTTGTATTAAATCATTGATATTAATTGTATTGCTTCTAATGTAGTTTATATGTATAAGTAGCTACTAAACACCCATTTAAATTAATAAAAGTATATAATTAAGCCACCCAATAAATAATTTAAAGATTGTGTGTGTGTTATGACTCACATGTGTTGATCTCATCATTGTGTTTGCGTAAGAAATTGTGATTTTTGTTTGATGTCATTGGAATACCTTCTCTATCTCTATTTAGGATTATATAAACAATTTTTCAACAGTGTCTCCATATAAATTTCACCAGAACTCAAGTACTCATTTAATGTTTGTTATAAGTTTAGATCAGCTTAAACATAAGTTTAGAGGTTTTACCAGCTAATCTGTTATAGGAAGTCAAAAACAAGTAATTTATTTCTAGTAGAATTATTTTTCTGACTGGGCTAATAGATTAGAACATTTTAATAATCATGTATTAAAGTAAATGGATTACAAAAATAAATTTTGTAATTCAGGATCTTTTGGTTATGTTTTGTATATTTTTCTTGTTTGAAACATTTGTTACTGAGAATGAGAGCACTGAAGTCTTTGTTAATATACTTAATATATTTTCATATGCTATTGATCTTATTCAAGACAGATAGAATTTTGGTTGGACTATTGAGGATGTATTGTTTAGCTTTAAAAATAAATAAATTTAACATGGTTCATGCATTTCTGCATGAAATGCATAAAAATGTATTGATAATTAAAGCCAAAACTGTCTTTAAAGAGTTAGCTATCATTCCCATTGATTTCATAAAACTTAAACACTTAAGATAAGCTACAAAATGAATTCATTATTCTCATTGGCGATATTAAAACAGTTTAAAAGCCTTAAAAATATGTCTCTATTGACCTCTCCACTGCTTGAGTTATAACTAATTTAGCAATTATTACAAGGATTCTGAATTATTATTGAAGGTCACTGGAGTGGTATATGAGTCTACATTAAAGGATTGCATTTAGTCCGTCATCTATCAGTTGTGGCAAACTACTTTGTAAACCTTGGAGGCTAGGTTTACAAGGTGAAGCTTCGGCCATGGTGGGTGGGATTGGGGCCCTTTTAGTGTAGAGGTCAGCATGACTGGCTAACGATCAGAAAACAGAGTTTAGAGTCTTGCTATGGCTTAAACTTTTTCCTTAAAATAGTAATTGTAAATAATTACTACAATGATTATCAATTATTAATATTTAAAAAAAAACATCTTTAGAGAGAGAGTGAGAGATAAAAGTCAAATAAGTTTAATACTCATTAGGAAAATAAAAGATTCAAAATATTTCTGCCAAAAAGTAATTTATTTCTAAAACTTTAAAAGGAACAATAGTAGAAATTAATAATTATATATTTAAAAAAATTTAAAACTACAGATTATTAATAGAAATTATAAATTTTAAATTTAATGGAAAAAAAATACTATTTATATGTTGATATTATTTATTCCGATTTTGAACTATAAACATTGTGCGTAATTGAGACCATTTCTCAAATTTGGTTTGGTGAAAGATTATAAGAACCTTTTGAGACAAAGTGGGCTTTAGCAAGGCTGCCTTAAGATTATTATAGAATGTGTTATGTTTATGTACATATAGGGAATGTTAGAATTCTATTGTTAGTGTTCTGTCTAGCTGAGGGAAGTTATGTTCCTCATAAGAGTGTGAGCGGTCAGTGGAAACGCAAGAAGGGGCCAGCACCAGCTCTCCCTGCTCTTCCTCTTCGCCGAAACATCAAACCTATGGCCATTCATCACATTCGCCAGCAACTTGCTGACATCGAGGTCAAGCAGCAGGAGCTAGAGCGACAGGGTGTTGCTCTTGAACAAAAGATTCGGTCCAGATTTGATTCTGGTGAGTAGTTGTGTAAATACAGTTCTTTGTTTGCAAGTTGAGTATAAATTAAATCAAACCTTAAGACATTGTTTTACTGTAATAATGAATACTAATGCTTTTGAATAAAATTTTGCTGTTTATCTTGCATATCAAACTCCTCAATTATTATGCCAATATTCTTATCCTAGAGGAACGGAAGTAGTTAATAATGTGAAGAATAAATATATGAGAAAACTAATGACTTAAGAAATATTTAAATGAAGCATGTTATAGAACATTTTTAGTAAACTTCTTGAGGATCTAGAAATTCCCTCACTTTTTGTAACAGCTGTGACTTCCCTGTTCAAATCTGAGTAAAGGTTTTCTTTTTCAGATGAAATCAACTTCGCAGAAATATTTAAACCAAAAGTTTTTGTTGTTTAGAGTTTATTTAATTATAATTAAGTTATTAAATTAGGCTGTCAAAAGAGAAAAATAAGTCAGTTATGATAAGCTTTTTTTTTTGTTCTTTTATTTCAAAAATAACTTACCTTCATTTTATTTGAATTCTGTCTATGTTAAGCCCCAGGCATAGCTTAAAATGTTTGTTGACATGAAAACATTTTCTAGTTTATACATATTTATTTTTAGTCAAATTTGATACATTCAAGTGCTTGGATAGCCAAAAATGTTTTGATTTAAGACATAATTTATTTATAATAGTCTTTTTTTCTTCAAATTTCCTAATGTTAATAATGATGTAAATAAAGATATTAAGAAAACCATTGATTTATTACTCATGTTTAAATAAAATACATAGTTGTTTAAGGTATTAAAATATTAGATTGGGTCAATTAGATTTTAATTTATTTTTATAGGAAGTAGACTATTTACTTGGAAATAAACATCATAACCCTCTAAAAAAAACTGTTAATGTTTTATTTTTCAAGACAGAATTCCAAAAATTGAATAAGAAAAGATCTGGCATATGCTTTATAATAGATGTATGTGGGTTTGTGTATGTACATGTATGTCCAAAAACCTTATAAAAACTGAACCCCTATTTTGAAATTTAGGTTCTATCTGTTCTAACACTGTTGCTAATTCTATTTTTTATTTATAGATTATTTTATGTTATATTTGTAGCTATGAGCATAGCCATCCATAATTGGGTGTTATATTTTGATTTTATACTAAAATATTTACTATATTTCAAAAGGTAGATAATGTTGGAAATCTGGCTATAAGTGCATGGATTTTGTAATTATGCAATTTTCACTATAAAAAATGGGAGTAAATAATCTACTTTTTCAGACACTAGCATCTCTCCTTACTTAGAAGATCTTGTTCTCCAGCTTTTTGAACTTGTGAATGAAAAGAATGAACTATTCAGAAAACAAGCTGAATTGATGTACTTGTAAGTATGAATGTTTTTTTCTATGCCTACAAATGCTGATATTTATTTCCAAATGGAGAGTTTTTGACCATAGAGATCATTAGTAGAGAATTTTTTGGGGTTTGGTCAAGGTTTGGTTGGTTAAAAAAAATACAAATTAAAAAAATGTATTTTTTATTATTTTCCAACATTTCGGCTTACATTGTAAGCAACTTCAGGACCATCATGAGAGGGGACATGTTGTTACTTGGAACAATTATTCATGACTGTACATCACCTGGATCAATCAGTCATGAACATTTGATCCAGTTTACAACAGGTCCCCTTTGACCTTCATGATATCCCTGAAGATGTTGGCAGATAATAAAAAATATGTTTTTCTTAAATTTGTATTTTATTTGATCAACCAAACCTTGACCGAACCCCAACAAATTCTCTGGTATAAAATACACAACATGAATCCTAACTAATTTTTTTTTTTTAATTTTTCATTCTAGTGTAACATGTTATAATCAAATACTACTTTAAATTAAGTATTTAATTATTAAAGTAAATATATAAAATTATTCCACAACAGTTTATTTTCTTATGCATTTTAAAATCTGTTTTTCATGCATTTTCTTTGTGATATTGTTCACATAGAATTATTAAAGTACAAAATTAGTTAAGTGATGTTAATATCCCTTAGAGGTGCTAATGATGGGAAGTGCTAAGTCTGCAATACATTTCTCTTGAAATTCATTCCTTGGCACATATATTCATCACAATTTGTTCACTACCTAAATTCCATGTAGGAAAGGCACTATTATGAAAAAAAAAGAAAAGAAAAAAAAAAAGAGTAATTTACTAGAGCCCCAACACAATAACAATTCTCAATAAAATGCACACTCCTTACACTGTAAAGAGGTCACCAGCAAATTCCATATGAGACCATAGCATTCAATGAAACATTGCTCCCACAGCTCATTTTAAAATATAATTTGTTCCTTGAAACATCTTTTATGTCATAAGAACTCACAATTAAATAGTCTTATACCCATTTTATTTTACAGTTAAAATATTTCACGGTATTCACTCCTTGTTATTTGTGAATTAGATTTCCTTACACTCCTGTTCTTCCAATCATAAATTGTTTCTTTACTGGATCACTAAAGGAGATTTAAAAAAAAAAAAAAAAAAGTAGTAGTCAATGCATTTATCAAAATAGCACCAACCCCAGTATGATAGAAGTTACAGTTGGGCTCTTTAAGCAATTCTAAACTTTCAACCTTCAAGTTAACTTCCATAAACATATCCAGCTCATATGAAATTAGGCTCATCATCAACAAATAGAACCTTAATCCAAAATTTCATCAGAACACGTTTCTAAGGACACTGTGTACAGCGAACACTTTTCTTTTTTAAGATATGTAGAATAAAAAAATTGATAAACATCCAAACAATTACACCAATCGACCTGGGTTTATTTTTGTTAATGCATTGAGTTCTACTTTCTATGTTTTTTCTCTTCTTTTTTTTAATAATTTATTTAACCTCCCTTTAAACATTTTAGGGTTACGGAGTTCATCCTTTTCTAAACTTCCATGACTCTGGAATTTTCATATCTCCATTCATTATCATGTATGGTAGATGTTTTATGTTGGGGAGGGTATTAAGAAAATTATGAATTATATGTGTTCTGGGAATGGAATTAATAGGACTTGGAGGTTTCTATTAGCCCTCTCAGTGATTTTCATTTTCCCCCTCTTTCCTAGGAGGAGACAGAACCAGCTGGAGGAAGAACATGCTGAGTTAGAATATCAGATTCGGTGCCTGATGGCATGCCCTGAAGCCAATAAAACTGATTCAGATAAAGAGCTGGAAGAGAATTTAATTCTAAGGTAATTTAATTCTTCTTTTTATTTAGTTTTGTCTTATTTAGGTTTTTTTGGGGTTTTTTTTTTTCAAAATATGCTGTTTTTTAATCAAAATCAAATCTAATATTGTTTTTCCTTCTTAATAATTAATAGTAAAAATAACAAATTATCATAAGTATTCACACTCCTCTAATATAGATTGAAAATAAAGCAATCAAAAATAGTAATTGCTAATTTTTTTAAATACTGATATTAGTTGTGGGATTAAATACCACTACTAATATTAGTATTTAAGAAAAAAAATATAAGGAAAAAATGAGAGTCTAATAAATAGCTGATAATGTTAGCTCCTTCGAGCATAAGACGATATATTTGTCGTATTTGGGGGTTTAGACTTAGAGTAAAGTTCGGGGAGTAGAAGGAATTATCTAGATACCCTCAAAGCAGGAGATCCGGGTTCGTGTTGGCTGAGGTAGTAAGATTTTTTTATTCTATTCCCTTACATTTATTGTATAGTAATTACTAATTATTAGGTAGAGTTTATTATGGTTTGTTTTTAACCATAGTAGATAGCAGTTTATTAATCGTTTTCTCAATAGAGTATATAATAATTTATGTGTATGTATAAAAAAATAATATTACAACTAAAGAAAGTGTGTCATAATCATCATCATATGTTGTAATTAATCTAAATGATTATAAACATGTAAATGTCAATATTTAAATTTTATTTAATAATAGAAGTTTATATTTTTACTAAGTAGCTATAAACTTGTTATAGATATTATTGTTCTATAACTAATTTTAATAATTGAATAATTTGAAAAAATGAAGCTTCACTAAACTAAAATAAAGGAATTATTTAGTTAAAATCTTTCTTTTTCCAAGTGACAGCATTTTTCTGGCAAAAATTAAACCGTCTGTGTTATTAGGTCAGTTAAATAGGAGTCTAACTCAAATGACAGCGTTATATGCTGCCACCAGGGTGAAGGAATAAAGGCCCTTCCCAATCCTGTTTAGATAAATGGGAAGATAGTTTAAAAAAGAAAGATTTAAACTAAATAATTCCTTTATTTACATGAAATAATAATTAACAATTAACTCTATATTGGACATCCTCTAAAATGATTTAGCTGCTTGAGATCAGGTCCAAAGAGTTATTTCTCACAGGGAATCAAAAGTCTTATGTTATATCAAATTAAAGAATTGAAACCAATAGATAATGAGTAAGATCTTATAGATTTAGAGTAATTAGAACAAGATATAGGAATTTACGCTTACAAATGTTTATGTGAGATGTCGTTGAATAGATTGATGAATCAGAGAATAATAATTGACTTGGTTCCCTGCCTTAAAGAACAGATATCTTATTGGCCTTATTGTCTAGTATCTTATTGTCAAATACAATCACCGAGAAAGTAATTAAGAAAGTGTCTTTTGGGTAATCTTATCTCAGTTCTGATAATGGTTCTCAGTGAAATCCCTGATAGGGAACGACTGACTGCCTCAAAGGACAGATATCTTATCAGAGCTAATTATGTCATTAATTCTAAATAATGGCAGCTATTCTGACAGTATAGAAGGAGTTTTTAAAAAATGTAATTTAGATGTTCACGTAGGCTTCGACGGTCGTCAGAAGTATTTACCGTTTCTTCTTCCGGGTTGGACCGTGTCAAATTGGTGTTATTTGCCGAGCTTTCGCACATCATGTGATGGCTTCTTCAGGGCTGAAAAGAGAATGAGAGTTGTAAAAGAGAGATTTTTAAAATCCAGGTGACCGTGTCAAATTGGTGTTATTTGCCGAGCTTTCGCACAAATCACACACCTGGATTTTAAAAATCTCTCTTTTACAACTCTCATTCTCTTTTCAGCCCTGAAGAAGCCATCACATGATGTGCGAAAGCTCGGCAAATAACACCAATTTGACACGGCCCAACCCAGAAGAAGAAACGGTAAATGTAATTTAGTTATTTAAGTTATTTAATTTTAAGTGATAAGAAATTTATAATAGTTAGATGTAGTTTACTCTGACCTTCATTACAATAACTTACCACAATTCTATTTATTGAGTTCTATTGTTAGATTTCCTTTTGGACCATTAATAACCAATTATCTGTTGTAAATAATAGGTAGTTATTTACAAAAATGATATATTATAATACTATTCAGCTTTTAAATTAATTAGCTTAAAATATTTGGTAAAGGTTTTAATGATTGTTTTAAGAAAATAACTACAATAAAAAAGGCATAGTTGTATCATTACTGTTTTAATATTATTACCACATGCTTTTTCTTTAAATATCTATCAGTACTAAGAGTGTGCCAGGGTTTAAGATTAAACTTGTAAGACATTAGTTATTAAGATTAATATCAATAATTTGAGGTTAATGTCCTTGAATTGTATGCTGAAAGTCCTGAGATCATATTCATAGTTATTTAATCCCTTTTCTGAACTATTAGTTTCTGTGTTTCTCACTAGGTAGTATGCATGGTTTATGCTATGGTAGTATAGCAGTGACAGATTTGAATATTACTTAATTCTAAATGGACAAGTGCTAATTTAGCTTGAATCAATCCTGAGCTAAGTTAGCTTAGTCATCCTGAGCATGGAAAAAGGACTGTTCCTAAAAAAAATCCATTGAGTCTATAATCCTAGAATTGTAAATTGATGATGTGTATCTCCTTAATTGCAGATTGGTTGAGGTGGTTGAGCGGAGGGATGCTATAATCCAATGTCTTGAAATGGATCGCTTAAGAGAAGCTGAAGAAGACCGCAGCATCACCAGGCAGCTTGATAACTTTACCCGGGGTAAGTTTGTAAAACTCATACTTAAATTTTAAGGAAGTCTGGTTTCTTTCTTAAGGCTTTAAGAAATATTGAATAAAACAGTGTTATGTCAAGCACTTGATGAAGATTATTGATTTAAGTAAGCTAGGCTTAGCAAAAAAAAAAAAAAGGATTCGTAAGTATTCATCACCTAGGAAGCCTACATGAACAAACTAAAATTATCTCTCTTTTAAAAGTTGGATTGAATTCTTATTTATTGTTGAAAAGAAGCCTAAATTAGCGTGCTCTTAATTGTTAAACTGTTTTATACTAGTCCTCCCTAATGTTAGTACAAATTACCGAGAGTTCAATTTAATAATAAATAAGAATTCAATTACAAGACTAAAAGACAAAATAAAAAAAAAAATATTTTAAGACTTTTATTTAGATTTAAAAAAAAAAGAAAATAAAAACAGCTCTCTGCTAGCTATTTCATGCCCTTTGTGATATACTAATTAAATCGTTTTATATTTGCTTAAATTTACAACAAAATTGAATTATTTAAAAACATTCTGAGTTTTTAATTTACTACCTTCTCCTGTAATATAATACAAATAGTATTCAAAAGTTGTATATAAATTATATGTCTCAAATAGTAATTGTCTTCAGTTTTTTTAAAATTAGAATTAAGTATTTTCCCTATACAACTAAACTCAATACTGTTATAAGGAAGGATTGGTCTGAATTCCCCTTTGGTATAAGTTCTATTTGAATAAATAAAAACTAATTTGTAAAAAAAAAAAAAATGTATTATTACTAACTTTTCAGCCTAAATTTCAGGACTTAAAAATGGGGGTGATAGAAAGAGAGAGTCTCCTACTTTAGGACAATACCAATCAATACTGTTAAATCTTTAAGTTGGGTAGGCTTGCACTTTATATTAACTAGAGTAAACCATTGAGAATGGTTTAGTTTTAAGCAAATTTTTGAAGTACCATAGTATTTATATTTATTTTTAAATATACAAAATTATTTATTACAACCAATTTTTTTTTTTTTTTTTGCATACTCCTAAATGTATTACCTATAGATTGGCATAAATATTTAAGCAATTATGTCAAATTTTTTTTTTGTTTAATATGGTATATGGAAAGCCAAATGCCTTGGACAAGAGATTACATAATTATTTTACTCTAAGATGATTTTAGTTGGGGTTCGGTCGAGGTAGATCCAAAAAAAACACAAATAAAAAAATGTATTTTTTTAATGAAGGATTATCTGCCAACGTTTCGGCTTACATTGTAAGCCATCTTCAGGGCTGTAGAAATACAATGTCATGAGAATACAGTAATATTTGAAATTAGTATAATAGAG